>JASANB010006177.1:0-205509 GCA_030248155.1 Sabatieria punctata
AGACGCAGCAGTAAAGTTTATTTGGCACACAACAGAGCACTTCTACAACTACAGGACGAATTGTGTAACCGTTCTACGTAGATTGCGGTATGTACATCCCTTGCCACGCACCACACCGAACCCACTTTTTGGAATCCATTTAGTTCCGCGGTTCTTTCACTTTTTGATATATCACTCTTGTGTGTTCAAGCAGACCGGTTCGAGGATGAGTCGCTGTGCGCATTTCTAATACTTGCTCCATGTAATAATCATCATGCCGAATAAATGTCCTTCGCAACTGAAAAATCCTTTTTACTTGAGATTCAATCTACAGTATCTTTATGTCTGTCTGCCTGAAGCAGAGGCGTACTACACCAATCTTTCACATGCATGCACCAAACGGTTTCGTTCACAAATACCAAAAATGTGAGTCAAATCGATGTAAAACTGACAGAGAACGAATGAAAATAAAGGCCAATAAGTCGATGATTCAGTTTTTTGGCATATACGTACGTAAATTCTGTATGTTATGCAGTAAATCGTCCTAGCCAAAGTTTAATGGTCGCTAACATTGACTAAACATACAGTATGTTTGTACGGAGATGTAACAGGGTGGTATGCCCCCACAGACCGGCTAATGCAGACCGTCGACCTGATCCAGACACTAGCATTTTTCTGGGAACCAGTTTGCGGTCAAATCTTTGTCTGTTTTAGAAGTTGCACACACTACCTAATAAAATTGGCTGATTTTAGCTGTGCGAGACCTAATTTAGTTTTTTCAGCGATTCTTACCACTTTCTTTCCTAGATTTTTAGTCAGTCTTCATTGAGTTAAAAATAAATTTGTAAAATTTTATTTTACTCAGTCCTTCAGCCTCTCCCCTTGGCGGATGATGACCTCTGCATGTGACACGCACACACACATGCAGTATTTTGGTTGGTGCATGCTGTAGAACTAACTATAGAGCAGGAGTTTCAGACAGTTCTTACAATCACAAATAGAAATCTCAGTGGGTGGGACAAGCACTGATAGAAAAATCCGGTACAGATTGAGCGAAAGGCAATTTTGACAGTGTTCGGCTGTCTGTAACTGGGAGGCACAAAACGATTGACCGAATCAGTCATTCAGAAAATTGCACAGTTCGTGTGCGCCCAAAAGACAGCCAATTACGGAAAAACCCCTTCCAACAATCGATCCTGCCAGCCGTGCCAGGTCGAGCGATAAATTACGACTCCAACGGAAGAGTAAACAAGTTCTTTCCTCACCCCTTCAACTGGCAAATCACGCGAAAAAGAAATTCTCCCAATGTCTCTCATCTCCAGAACCATATGACCGAACGATACTGGTCCGACTTCGTATGTTGTGAAACCTAAGTCATAACAGTATAGCATTTGCTTGCATTGTAAATTTTAGAAGGCAAACCGTTGTTTCCAGCAGTCATCAAAGTTGCGTTTCCGGACTCATCGGCAGTTAGAAACCCCCATTCATCGTGAAAATGGTCTTTGGTACTGTGAGCCCATGCTCGCGCGCTGAAAACTCGTCTATGTACTCATACATCGGCCGGAAAATGGGTTGGGGTTGTCGAATCTACCGATTTGGGGCGTTCGCGGCTATTTTGGTAGGTGGGGTCAGGTACGAAAGTTGGCTTCGTGTGGATGGGTGGGTGGGGTCGTTTGGGGGTCGAACCCAAGACCCCCGGCCCATGTACATACGTACGTACGCACTGAACGACTATGATTAAACAGAAATGATCACAGCATTCTCCAGAAATACGTTTTTTGAAGCATGGAACAAGTTAGAAACTACAGTTCTGCGTAAATGACGCATTCCAAGGTACGTACTTTTAACCGGTTTTAGCTGAGAAAAGCCTACCAAGCTGTCTCTTAGAACCACTTTCACTAGAATAGCAAAACAAGTGAAATCCAATAATACCTGAAGTTAAGAAATTTCACTCCTGACGATTTTGCCAGCGGAGCTTCTCGGACGATCAGTTCCTCTCCATAGGTCATCGTAGGAACGGTTGGCCAGAAGACCTTGCCGCTAAATTCGGACCTCCATTTTCCCACCAGCCAGTCGAGTCGCTTCAGAGGTCCTTCGAGCTCAGCATTGGAGATAACAGCTAACGCAAGCAGCACAGTCAGTCTGGAGTACATTTTGCGGAGGGAAACGGATTTAAACGGACGTCGAATAAGACTCCGCCGATCGGTGCGCGGGGGCGAGTTTTTCTTTTCGTAGAAATTTGGGTAAGTGTGCCGACCGGCCGACAGAAATGAAGAGACGACGAAGAACGGTCACAGTCTAGAAACTGAGCTCCGCTCACCCGTTTAAATACCATCGCCGAATTTCCTTTACATAAGATCTACCATCGAATTGGGCCGCAATTGTATGGCTGCTTTTTTAAATTCTTCTCACACTTTCACTACCGTCGCGTCGCGCCCTTTCACACTTGGCAACTTGATCAGTTTCAATCTCGGCAATGCGGCACTTTTTTCGGGCACTAAAAATAAGCAAACAAGTCAACAACAAAGATACAGAGATACGAACTTGTGACTATGAAGCCGTGAAAGGCTAACTCGACCGGATTTAGCTTCACTGCAACTCAATTACTGAACAAACATACAAAGTTTGTATAAATGACTAGTTTTCCGTAACGTTTCGTATTGCCTCTTGCTTCTACTTCTGCTCCCAACTATAGTATGTTATCATTTCTAACAATGTCGCTAGTTATATTTACGACTTCAAATTGTCAGGACTCTATTCTATGGATTCAAGGTACGTACTGTACATACAAACCATACTTTACGTGTACATGGAGTTGCAAGGGGTGTCTAGGGGTAAACAAAAATTTAAAATGTATAATGCGTAAACGCTACTAGAAGCTGTAAAGCCTTCCTGAAGTAGTCAACTGAACATTTAGCCTGAATACAACATTTTTTGATAACTACGCAACTACGCACCCTTCTTTTTAGCAACTACTCTCTCAGGTCTCCAAATTTGCATTAAAAAATTAGGTTAGAAATTCTTTTAGGGGTATTTTTGTACGAAAATTGGATTTTTTATGAAAAAATTTTCAGTATTTTTAAATTTCGGGTCGAAAATTCAAATTTCCCGCCAACAATTGAATAGGTTTTGAGCCCTGGCAATTACGCATCGGAATTTGGCTGTCCCTTCCTAAGGCCCTGGGCTGCCAACACGTAGAAAAACTCTGCA
The DNA here is from genome assembly GCA_030248155.1 of Sabatieria punctata. Taxonomy (NCBI): domain Eukaryota; kingdom Metazoa; phylum Nematoda; class Chromadorea; order Araeolaimida; family Comesomatidae; genus Sabatieria; species Sabatieria punctata. Next base: position 3,190 of record JASANB010006177.1, read on the forward strand.
CAAACATTTTCCTTTAGACATCAACGCGCCAAATCTGAGGCAGCTGTTTCAGGTGATTCCGTCAGTCGTGAATGCACCACGAATTTCGACTGCCGACAAGAAGACGCTAGATGTCTCAATGGTCAATGCGCCTGTCTGTCAACACACATTTTGCTTGAAGGACGCTGCTTACCAAGTATACGTAACGCAAAAATTAATCTCACAGATTCTTGTCTCATGCATTTAGAGATTCGACCTGGAGACACTCCCTGCTATCGTGATGAGCAGTGCCAAGCTGTGTGGCCGAACACTCGGTGTCGAAATCGAATCTGTCAGTGTAAATCCGGCTCTGTTGCCGTTAAAACAAGGGACGGTGTTTACTGTCTGCAGGATTACGGTATGCAACTGACTTTTAGAATTTGATGCTTTGTCCGAAATTCCATTGACTTAGAATCCTGTCCGTTTGGCGGCAGGGAAGCTGTTCTGAAGGACGACAAAGGTGCTAAAGCCAGTTGTTTTGTGAATCCGCGGTCTGGCTACATGTCCGGTTGTCTGCAACAGTTGGCCATGTACGATTGTGTGAAAGACACCGAGAAGGCCACCTACTATTGCTGTCCTAATAGAGGTACGCACGTACAGTGTCTACGTTACATACAGTACATTGTATGTTATCTTTGAGACCTGTTTGGCGTCTTGACTGGACGTACTGCTTACAGTAAGGGGTACGAATGGCTAGGGTAGCGGTACTGTACTCCCACGTCGGAACACCACGTTTCTGCCATGTATTTAACTTTACTAATATGTGTTCAGCAAATATTTGCGCTCAGCCCATGAGTCCTGGCAGATACCAAATGTCAGTTCGGAGACAGGACGCGCTAACTGTACGTCAGAACCGATATCCGTGGTACTTCCAAAACAGAAACGCGCCGCTTTACGATGACCCAGTGCAGAAGACGACGAATCGATGGTATTACGATCGAAGTTCCGCTTCCTGTCTTCCGTTTCTGTTCTTGGGCGCTGGAGGTTCGGCCAATAATTTCTTCACCAAAGAACAGTGCGAAAACTTTTGCAGAACAAGTACATAAATAAGAATGTTTGACAATAAGGATGGCTAATCGAACTTTTTTTGCGTCAGCTTGTCCCAGAGGCAGTCCAATGTTCCAGAAAGGTCCAGATGGTAAAGCTGTCCAGTTCGCACAGCGACAGCAGCTTTGCGATCCGAAATCTGGCTGCGCCAACTCTCAATACAACTGTACCGTAGTGCAGCCCGGAATGGCTCTCTGCTGTCCTAACAAAGGTTCTTAGACTTTCTAATAGCGATTTGGTCGTTAGCGTAGAGGCCCATTCACTCCTGCACCCTTCGATAAGGCTTTCGTTTCAGAGCTTAGGCTTAGGAACGGGTTATACCGGTAGTAATCGAATCGTCGCTACATAAACCTGCGCTGTTACAGAGTTTCTGTGCAGTGAGTTTGGCGGTCAGCCTCAGCGTCAAAACCAGCAGCAGTACGATGAAGGTGTTTTCTGCGGCACCAAAACACAGACTGTCAAAAGGTCATAGAGCAAGGTCGTCTATTTGGTACACCATTTCAATCGTTCTAGGTTCTACTACTCCCGGACTAGCAGACAATGTCAATCCTTTGAGTACAAAGGATGCTCAGGAAATTTTAATAGATTCACTTCCAAAGACGAGTGTCAGCGGTTTTGCGTAGTTTGAATCAAATTACCAACACTGGAGGCTAGCTATGTACTGTACCTGGATTTTAAATCACCATACGTACGGTAGGATATAAATTTATCGCCAAATCTATTAACAAACGAGTTTCCAAACAAACTGTATCTAAACTACATCACATCCGTCTCAGTCCTTCTGCTGTCAAAGAACGGATCGCTGGGTTCGGGTTGCGAAGAGTCTCTCTCGGAATCGATCAGCCGGTGCTTCCTGGATTCCCAACCTTTTGATATAGCCAATTCAGTGAGGCCTTGTTTATTGGCAAACCCCTTCCAAATCTGCACCGCCACCTCAGCCGCCACTACATCCCCTGCAGCATCGCCCAGAAACCTAAGAACCAAGGACGCATCCATTCCAAGACAGGCTCGACCAAAGCGCCGTACAGAGTAAATGTCTCCAGGAAGAGCAACCATTTTCTCGGACTGCACCAAATACGAGTTCAGAAGGGAATCGCGGGAACCAGAGTAGACGGCCAGAAACAGCCAGTGAAGACAACTGATGCAAGCTAAGGAGAACGCTAAGAATAGCCAAATATGCAGCACTGTCACAATTTTCTGGGTTAACACATTGATGGGCAGAAAGCACTGGAAGGTGTGTTGAGTCAGTTTGTCCATGTCTTGCACTTCCAAGTCACACATTATTGACTCCGGCAGGTTGGAGCAAGCAAACTCGCCAATAGAACGCCCAAACAGCGACTTAAAAAATGCCTGAAATGAGTAGTTGCGTTAGATAACTCAGTACGCACAGCCCACACCTTGAAAGACCAGCCCAGCTCTCGAGCTCCGATCCATAGTTGCAACGCCAAAATCTGCCCGAACGATATCATGGCCACGGAAATTTTGTAGAGCAAAAATATGCTAGTGGTGCCCGATTTGCGACTGAACGCTTGATTAATATAGGCAGCCAACTGTTGCACTAGCTTCTTGCGAACTTCCGGGTGAAGGTCTTCTCCTTTTAGTTGAAGACCTGCTGTTAGCACAGACTTTACACTTGACCCTAAAAACTCAGCTACGACACATAATTCAACCTTTTTCCTATTTCTTGTTTTGAAATGTCTACATAGTGGTTGCAAGTCAAAATGGTAAGAACAAAAAGTACCTGAGCGAGCGCACCAGAAGCACCATAGCAGACTGATGAGAGACAGAGCGAGGGCTTGCAGAAGCAGAAAGAAAGGCGCCCACGAGTAGATGGCGGTTTTGCGGGCGACGCCACCGGGTTCAATGCTGTTGACAGAAAAGACAGCTGTAGGAGGTCGGTAGAAATGACTGGACGCAAAACAGAAGTCGTTTGCATAGACCACCCAGGCTGCCGTTTCACCGAATTTTAACGGAACGAAGCAGGTAATCGGACTGCCGACGTACTGCTTCAACGCCACCAAAGTTGCGGCCAGTAGGAAGAAGAAAGACGAGAGAGTAGTAACCAACGAGTCACTGAGGTCTTTGTAACTCAGACAGCCAGGCACAAACAGAAAGCGCACTTGAAGTTTGGGCGACCACATATTTGAATGATTCTAGCGTACAGCAGTGGTGCGGTGGCCACGCCAAAACTGGTTCTCATACACAGATCAATGCCCGGCGGCTGGAACAGACCTCGAACAGCGGCAGCTGTATTTAGCACTGCATACAATCAGACAGCACGTAAAACCTGTCAACTGTCAGTGGCCGGCACTCCATAGGCCAGTGGGGCTTGATTCCAGAAACTGCAACCTAACTGTAGACTAGGAGAAAGAGATGCTTTTAACCAACCTTTGAAAGACCACCGCGTACAATGCCGTCAAAAGAAAGGAGCTGGGCACAATGGACAAATGCGAACACAGCCAGCCGACTAGAACTCCTACAAAATATAATTACCTCTACTTTCATACGTCGGTCTAAGACAATTACCTACCGGAGAGCATGGAGTTGAAGAAAAAGGCAGACAAGTAGTGGTGGAAGTAGAGTGCTCGGCGCATAAAAAAGAACGGCAGCCAATTTAACAGCCATCCAGCCAACAACCAACCGCCTCCTGTGATGTAGACGGGCTGACCGAGCGACGACGAAGCAGATCGTCTACTGACTGCATCCACCAGCAAGAAAGACAGTGGAAACAAGACCAGACTGCAGAGATTCAAAGTCCAGACGGCTTTGTTGCCTTCAAGATAGATTTTCATCTTCCGCGCCGACAGATAGAAGCCCTAAATGAATTGAAAGGCATAAAAATGTATGTCTAGAAACATACATGTAACAGGGGTCTGACCCCCACCCGACTTAGGCCAGACCCCGGGATGATTTTTCTGACCCCCTCCCTCTAGTTTTCTAGCAAGTAAATTTTTCAGCAAATTTTTGCGTTTTTTTACAATTTCAGAAACAAAAATGGCTAAAACCCATACATGTAACAGGGGGGGTCTGCCCCCACCTGGCTTAGGCCAGCCCCCCCCCCGGATGACCCCCCCGAGACGAACCGGGATGACCCCGACCGCCGACCCGCCCCCTCCGATTTTTCTGGCAAGTAAATTTTTGAGCAAATTTTTGCAATTTTTTACAATTTCTGACAGAAAAATTGCCAAAATCGCCTGCAAAACAGCACTTTTTAGCTGTATGTATTTCAGTCCAAATTATCGATTTTTTGGCCCAAAAATTGCGATTTTTGAGCGTTTTTTAGTGCCCTACCCCCCTCCCAAAATTTTGGCTCAGACCCCCCCCGGCCGGCGCCAGACCCCCAACCCCCCCTTCGGCGGATGACCTGTTACATGTATGCTAAAACCACCAGTAAAACAGCACTTTTTAGCTGTATTTAAGCCTAAATTAGCGATTTTTGACGATTTTTAGCTGAAAATTGCGATTTTTAAGCGTTTTTAGTGCCAAACTCTACCCTAGAAATTGGGCTCAGACCTCCCGGCCGGCGCCAGACCCCTTCGGCGGATGACTTGTTTCATGTAATCTAGAAAGTAGTAGCTGACTTCAGAGTTGAAAGGCCACCGTTGCGGATGGCTGGATTTGTCGCCGTCTTTCGGTTGCAGCAGTTCGTTGGCCGATAACATGACTAGATGGCTCTCGAGAAACTTCGACCAAAAACCAGAAACTAGACTAGTTGTGTTGAGTTTGGGACCTGAAACTTTGTTGTCACCTGCTGCATAAAGACAACAACAAATGTTCACCGTGTGCTTTAGACTCTTCGATAAGCCAAACTCTGCCAGGAGCGTTTAACTTCCGGGAACATCCGACTTCCTGCTGGAAATTGGCCCTAGAATTACCGGCCTTTACAACAAGTGAAATCAGCTAACAGTTACCTCTTCCGGTGCAGATAGAAAGTAAATGACCAATAAATGATGGATGAACGGTTACAGCCTATTAGATTCTCTTTGATTTCGTACTATTTAAAACTATTTTATGAAAACGTTCTCGCCCTGGTATACAAATTAGCTCAAGCAGACGTGTTCAAAATTCTTACCGCCTTCAAATAGAGTATCAGCGACAGACTAAATTAAAGTTGAACTGAAAACACGAATTGCCTACCAAGAAGGCAAAGAGTTGAGGTTGAGAACAAGTACACACGAAAACATGGGGCTGAGGAAAACCAGTTGGTCGACAAGAGTTTGCACGTGCCCTTCCTTTCCTAGTAGCGCCGCTGACTTTACCACCCATTGGGAAGCGCCATTTTTGTCCGCTTCCTCCAAAACAACAAAATTAGAAGATAAGTCTAGTCTGGCAAGGCAAACGGACAAACCGTTGCTGCTGTGACCAGATAGTGACGTTTCGTTAGGACAGCTGGCGATTCCATTACAGTCAAGTATCGTCCGGTTCTGAAAGAATATGAAGGTACAAGCGAAATCCAGCCTATCTATTGCAACTAGAGCCACTGAAAATCGGCAGTAATTTCTTTCAATTTTCGGCATTTTAAACAATCCGATTTTCGAAAAATTCGGCAAAAATCAGAAGTGGATTGTATGGCAAATTGGCAAAATGTTCATTTGTGATTTACAGTAGAAAAGTTTGTAGCACAGCAAGATTTAACGCAAATTTGATGTCGGCACATTTCAAAAACTGCATGATCAGTTTGGGGCAGAACACTGTTTTTGTCAGATTTGAAATCCTTTCAGTACACATTCAAAAGGTTTTCTTCCAAATGTGAACATTAAGAGTCAGTCTCTGGACCAATCGAGTTTTAGTATTCAGACCCAAAATTGAAACTTTGGCCTAGAGAGCTGTAAGTTGGTACACTAATACATATCGATAGGTTATGTAACCACCGCAAAGGATTTCCCGATTCGACGCTCCACGCTCGAGATACAGCGTCTGAAAATCGGTTCGCTTAACTATGGGACAAAAATTTCGAACTTGAATTTCTTTCCTGCTAAAACCAGTTGGGACCTAGAATTTGGAGATTTTACGTAACTTTTAGAGTACTTTAAGAATTTTTGGTCGGTTTTCGATTTTGACGAAAAAAAATTTTTTTCGACCCCCTTTCCGCCCCCCTAGCTCGTCTGGAACCCCCCCTATATGGGTTTTTTTATTTCAGATTATTGTAGCGCCATTTGTTGGTGGCTACAGATTGGTGCCAAGCACGATAGCCCACGGCCCGGGGTTTTGGAGTAAATTGACTTCAAATGGCTGAAAATCAGATTTTTTCCAGTTTTACTATGGGACAAAATTTGCGATTTTCAGCCATTTGAAGTCAATTTACTCCAAAACCCCGGGCCGTGGGCTATCGTGCTTGGCACCAATCTGTAGCTAACAAATGGCGCTACAATAATCTGAAATAAAATTACCCACATAGGGGGGCTCCAGACGACCTACGGGGCGGGAAGGGGGTCGAAAAAATATTTTTTCGTCATAATCGAAAACCGACCAAAAATTCTTAAAGTACTCTAAAAGTTACGTAAAATCCCCAAATTCTAGGTCCCAACTGTTTTTAGCAGGAAAGAAAATCAAGTTCGAAATTTTGACCAATGCTAAAACTGGAAAAAAAATGCGATTTTCAGCCATTTGGAGTCAATTTACTCCAAAACCCCGGGCCGTGGGCTATCATGCTTGGCACCAATCTGTAGCTAACAAATGGCGCTACAGTAATCTGGAATAAAAAAACCACATACGGGGGGTTCCAGACGAGCTAGGGGGGCGGGAAGGGGGTCGAAAAAAAATTTTTTACTCAAAATCGAAAACCGACCCAAAATTCTTAAAGTACTCTAAAAGTTACGTAAAACCCCCAAATTCTAGGTCCCAACTGTTATTAGAAGGAAAGAAATTCAAGTTCGAAATTTTGTTCCACAGTAAAACTGGAAAAAAATGCGATTTTCAGCCATTTGAAGTTAATTTACTCCAAAACCCCGGGCCGTGGGCTATCGTGCTTGGCACCGATCTGTAGCCACCAACAAATGGCGCTACAATAATCTGAAATAAAAAAACCCATATAGGGGGGGGGTTCCAGACGAGCTAGGGGGGCGGGAAGGGGGTCGAAAAAAATTTTTTTCGTCAAAATCGAAAACCGACCAAAAATTCTTAAAGTACTCTTAAAATTACGTAAAATCCCCAAATTCTAGGTCCCAACTGTTTTTAGCAGGAAAGAAATTCAAGTTCGAAATTTTTGCCCCATAGTTAAGCGAGCCGATTTTCAGACGGCTGTATCTCGAGCGTGGAGCGTCGAATCGGGAAATCCTTTGCGGTGGTTACATAACCCATCGATATGTATTAGTGTACCAACTTACAGCTCTCTAGGCCAAAGTTTCAATTTTGGGTCTGAATAAGGCAAAGGGCCAAAACTCGATCAGTTCAGAGACTGACTCTTAATAAAACAGCTCATTTTGCAAGCAAAGTGAGAAACAATATCAAGCAGGCAATCCAGAAATTGCAGAGCTCAGTTAAAAAGACGAAATTTCAGTACTAAAAGGACTTTTTGAGTATCGTAGCACTTTCGGCAAATTTTTCATAATGTTCGGCAATTACGGCGGCATTTTCGGCAGCTGCCGATTTTCGGTGGCCCTAATTGCAACCAACTGGTACCTACGTATTGTGTCTGAGCAGAACTCGAGTGTCGATTGACAAAAAGTCATTAGCATCATCAGAACTATGCAAGAGTTCGAGAACCCAATAATTGGACGCATCTCTGTGCGGGTAGCCAGTCACCTATTCAGATAAAAGCGTACGTTTGCAATAAAACGAAGCAGAAATATTAAAGACCTGTTGCTGCCTTCGCGAAGAATCACCGACGTAGGACGGATAAAAAAGATCGTGGGAACGCAGGAAATATTGGAGTCCAAACTTTGTGTTCTTTACCGATATCAAGGCACCATGTTGCACGACTAAAATTAGCTCTTATTCATTCAATAATGACTAACTTATAACAGAGGGCAGTGTACATTTTGCTGTAGTCCAGTTGTAGAGATAATTTCCTTCCAGACCACTTTGGAATTTGACACTGTACATAGAATCGTAATGGCCACTAGAAAAAACCAGTTTTCTTTGTCTCAAACAAAATAAGTAAAGAAGACAAATTAAGCCAAACCTCTTCTTCAGTATTTGCAGATGCAACCAAAATATGCTTGAGTAAATGAGAGTTGGAATGACAGCCAGAAACAGCACACAAACAAGAAAATGACGAAACAGATGCTTCTAAAACCAGTCAAATTATAATCTCTTGCAAAATAATTGTGGTAAATAACACATACTAAGCCAAGACTCGTGTCAGCAATGAGATCCCAAAAATACTTGGCCATCGACAAACCGAATAAAGCTACTGTGAACAAAGTTGTCAGTTTGACGCTGCAAACGGAAGTTCGGTCAACTACGTACTTACAGTAAATAAATACAAAACAACAACGCAACGCCGTTGTATTCGACCGCAACAGCGTGAAAACAACAGTTGTACGCATAACAACCTATGTATGCATGTCAAAGCAAAAGCAAAACTCACCTGACAGCCAGCGCCATAAAAACACCCGTTAAACACAGCGCCTTCAATGAGTGACTGAAAAAAAGAGTTTACACAAAAACAGTACTGTTGTAATGATTAACATCTTGTTTGTATATTTTGAAGCGATTGTGTTTGTGTGAGTGTCTGTGTGTGTTTGCATTGTGTAGTTGCTTAGTGTGATTGTGTTGTGTGTACGTGTTGTGTTTTACTAGTGGATAAAACCTCCCATTTCCTTCGATTTATAGACTAGCAAGGCACTTAACGCCGCTTATGATATGTATGATATATGTAACAGCAGGTCATCAGCCGAAGGGGAAGGGGGTGGGGTCTGGCGCCGGCGGAGGGCTCTGAGCCCAAATTTTGGAAGTGGTTGGGCACTAAAAAACGCTTAAAAATCGAAAATATCGCAATTTTTCGGCTAAAAATAGTAAAAATCGCAAATTTGGACTGAAATACAGCTATAAAGTGCTGTTTTGCAGGCGATTTTGGCAATTTTTGTGTCTGAAATTGTAAAAAATAGCAAAAATTTGCTCAAAAAATTACTTGCCAGAAAAATCGGAGGGGGTTGGAAAAATCGTCTCGGGGGTCCCATACAGGGGGGGTCTGGCCTAAGTCGGGTGGGGGGACATATTATATGGTGCCAGTACCAAGAACGGCGCTAAGTGCAAGACTGTAGAATACAAGCGTTCGTGCAACAAGCGGTTTGTTTGGTCATTCTCCAAGACCAACGTTCAGATCAAGATGCATTCGACCTGTTCTTACTACACTTTTGTAGTAGCTGTACGTACGAACATAGCATGGCATAGATATAAAATGTATGTGCCCTGTACCTATCACATGCTTAAAAAGCTACTGAGAGTAGCATAAAAACGTACTTCCGTTTCCACTTGGTGAACGCAGCCATAGAGCACAGTTGAAAACAAGTTGCAGACGGATCCAATAAAATAAATCGACTCAGCGGCAGTAGATACGTGTCTGAAGTGAGGCAAGGTCAGGCTAGGCCGGCTGGCCGACCATTAAAAATATACCAAAAATGATGAAAGCAGCAGCTGTGAAGCTAGCCGGTAGTGATAAAGACAGACTCCAAACTGTCAGAAAGACGCAGACACACGCGATACTACCAGAAGCAGCCGAATACTGCAACAGCAGTTTTATACGCTTCACAATGCCATCTCAGACATACAGCGCGAACGGAAACGTAAGCTGTCTGATTGTACGAATCTTCTACGTTGGCAAATCTTTCCGATCCATTGTACCCAGAAATAGCAGCCACTGCTGCTAGTGACAACTACAAAGAAACCAATACGGTTACGTAATTCACTTCCATACATGTACACGGGATCATACATGTAACAGCTCCGGGCCGACCTGGGGGGAGGGGGGTTTCCTCAGGTGGGGGGGTCGAGGGGGAGGGGTTTCGCCCAGGTGGGGGTCCCAAATTTCGAAAAGCTCCAAAATGCCTAGAAATGCGTTTTTAGGACGTTTTTTCAGTAAGGACGCTAAAAATCGCTATTTTAAGCTGCTAAATAGCGTTTTAAAGCTAAAAACAAGCAAAAAATGACAAAATTAGCTTCCAAAAACACCGATTTTTCTTAAATATCAGCAGTGGAAACGCCAAATTCGGTTTCCAAAGGCTTTTCAAGTGAATTTTAGGCTAAAAATTAGTGATTTCTGACCCAGTTTGTTAATACTGGAGCCACTACTAGTACTTGTATTTTTTGGTCGGGGGGGGGGCTTAACCTGTCTGGGGGGGTGAGGGGGTGTTTGGCCTTTCCAGCAGGGGGTAACCCCCCAACCCCTTAGTACATGTATGCACGGGATGGGTCCCAGAGGTCAGGGGGGACAAAGATAAAACTCTACCAAATGCTGTTAGGAAGCCTCCTGGTTAGAGATGTTCCTTTTCCGGAAAAAAATGTCCGCCGGAAATTTTCCGGAAAATTTCCGGAAATTTTCCATAATATTTTTCCAATTTTAAAAATTTGAGAAAACGCCAGAAATGGGCTCCTTACAGGTCCTAGATAATTCTAGACAGCCTTTTTGGTTTTTCTATGCATTATAATATTTTTAACAACAGATAGAGTTTAATTCAGACCAGACAAGAGAGTTCAACTGACAAATGACTGCAAACATGTAATGTATCGGAAGCTAACAACGCAACAACAGCCTATGTATCGAGATCGGAAGCAGATTCTAAACTGTCAACAAGGGAAATGTCAACGTCAGAATCGGTGTTCTCAACAGCATCGGCACATTTTTCACTATCTTCTTCTCTCGGCCTAGGGGCTTGTTTCATTCTAGAAGCACCACTTCTCGCTCGCTTAAGCAAAGGCACGTTGTGCTTTATGTAGGCCAATCAGGAACAAAAATGAGAGCTTGCCGAACAAACTGAACCTAATACGGAAATGCAACTAGAAATAGACCTGATTCACGTTTCTTTGATTGCATTAAGAGCGCTAAAGGCGTCAGGTTCATTAAAAAGCAGTAATGAATATTTTTCCTTTTTTTCCATTGGAAATTTTCCATGGAACATCTCTACTCCTGGTGCGTATTAAGCCACAGAACTCAATCCTGGCAACTACGCACTAACCACAAATTTCCATCGAAAATTTCGATTTTTGAACAAAATTTTTGTGAAGCTTTGCATTGCATATCGAATAGTATAGTAATACCTTTCCAAGAGGCGGATGAACATCAAAGAAATTCACTCCTTCTAAGTACCGATTGATCATTAGACCAAAGTGTTTCTCGTCCCACCTAAATGAAATTTTATCTTGTAAACAAACATGTAGTAGTAGCAGTCCGCAGTTTATTCAACCGCAATGCACCTATGAACCTATCGTTCCTTCCGAGAGGCATTATTCACGTCTAAAATCCTCTGACAAAAGCCAAAAATCCCCTGACATTTTCAAGACGTCATCTCACTAATGTGAACACTCTTATCCAAAAACTGTTGCTATGCATGTGTACATCTGCTGTTATTTGCTACCGCCACGAAAAAATAATTTGAAAAATTAGTCGAAAAGCGCACTAAGGTTGACTAAATTATTAGCAGCACTATTTATTGCTGCTTCTATATCCTATAAATGCAAACTTCTATGAAGTTGCATCCAAAATTTCCCCTGACAAGCATACATGGGCCAGGTGTATACCCCTCCCCCTCGACCGGCCATACCCCCCTCGGCGGGCCATACCCCCTCCCCCACCCTCCCCCCTCCCGGAGGGAGAAAATTTTCGCTTATTTAAGGCAGAATAGGCGTTTTTTGGCCGTTTCCCCCCCCCCCCGAGGTCTCCATACCCCCCCTCCGGATTTTAAGAGTCGGTCTCTGAACCGATCGAGTCTCAGTATTCAGACCCCAAAATTGAAACTTTAGGCTAGAGAGCTGTAAGTTGGTACACTAATACATACTTCTGAGTTGTCTTTCGGCCCCAAAGGATTGGTGGATTTGACGCTACAATCCCGAGATACAGCCTTCTGAAAATCGGCCTGCTTAACTATGGGACCAAAATTTCAAACTCGAATTTCTAACCTACCAGCTGGAGTTTGAAGATAAAAATTTGGGTTTTTGCGTAACTTTTGGAGTATTTTAAGAATCTGCAGTCCAATTTTGTTTTGGAAGAAAAAAATTTTTTTTCGCCCTCTTTGGTGGGCCATAACTCGGCTGCAACCCCCCCTAGAGGCGCTTTTTTATTTCATAGCTTTGTAGTGCTTTTTATAAGCTTCATTTTGGTATAGAATATAGTACGATTGCTGGTGGCCAATCCAGTGAAAATTGGCCTCAAATGTCACGAACTCGAAAAATTCGCATGTTTCACTATAGACATAATTTTCCAAATCGAATTTCTGACTTAACGAACGGAGTTGAGCTGTGAAAATTTGGGTTTCCAGAGTACTTTCAGTGTGCTTTCGGAATATTTAGTGGATTTAGAATTTCGAGGAAAAAAATTTTTTTCGACCTCTTTGGCGGGCCATAACTCGGCTGGAACCCCCCTAGAGGCGCTTTTTTATTTGATAATTTTGTAGCGCTTTTTATAAGCTCCATTTTGGTATAGAATATGGTACGATTGCTGGTGGCCAATCCAGTGAAAATTGGCCTCAAATGCTGAAAACTCATAAAAATCTGGTTTTCCAAATGAGGGAATTTTTCGAGTTTGTAACCTATGACGCCAATTTTAACTGGATTGGCCACGAGCAATCGCACCATATTCTATACCAAAATGAAGCTTATAAAAAGCGCTACAAAGTTATGAAATAAAAAAGCGCCTCTAGGGGGGATTCCAGCCGAGTTATGGCCCGCCAAAGAGGTCGAAAAAAATTTTTCTTCCTCGAAATTCTAAATCCACTAAATATTCCGAAAGCACACTGAAAGTACTCTGGAAACCCAAATTTTCACAGCTCAACTCCGTTCATTGAGTCAGAAATTCAATTTGGAAAATTATGTCTATAGTGAAACATGCGAATTTTTCGAGTTCGTGACATTTGAGGCCAATTTTCACTGGATTGGCCACCAGCAATCGTACCATATTCTATACCAAAATGAAGCTTATAAAAAGCACTACAAAGCTATGAAATAAAAAAGCGCCTCTAGAGGGGGTTGCAGCCGAGTTATGGCCCACCAAAGAGGGCGAAAAAAAAATTTTTTTCTTCCAAAACAAAATTGGACTGCAGATTCTTAAAGTACTCCAAAAGTTACGCAAAAACCCAAATTTTTATCTTCAAACTCTAGCTGGTAGGTTAGAAATTCGAGTTTGAAATTTTGGTCCCATAGTTAAGCAGGCCGATTTTCAGATAGCTGTATTTCGGGATTGGAGCGTCAAATCCACTAATGCTTTGGGGCCGAAAGACAACTGATAAGTATGCATTAGTGTACCAACTTACAGCTCTCTAGCCCAAAGTTTCAATTTTGGGGTCTGAATAGGGCAAAGGGCCAAGACTCGATCAGTTCAGAGACTGACTCTTAAATTTTCACATTTTCTTGCAGAACTATATATATCGATATCGATATCGATATCGATCGATATTGAGCTGAAAATATCGATATCGATCTCGATATCGAATATCGACAAGTTTTGATATCGTCGGAACACTACTGAAAATATCAGCCCGATCCATCAACGCATGCGGGAGAAATAAGAGAAACACCGAATTTGGCTGGAAAAACACGTTTTTGGCCCTAATTTGCATACTAGTGACAGTCGCGTGAAAATATTTCTCGTGTGTTATTTTCTATCATAGACCTATCGATTTATCAAATAAAAACTATAGGTCAGAATTTTTCATGTTCGCCGGTTATTAGGGGACCAGCCCCGGTTTTATAAAATGTGGCTCTTAAAATAGCCTCCTTACTGAAAAAACGTGCTAAAAACGCATTTCCAGGCGTTCTGGAACTTTTTGAAATTTTGAACCCCGGTCGACCTGACGGAAACCCCCTCAGGCCTCCCCGACGCCGGCGGGGACCTATTACTTGTATGCCTATGACTTATACACCCTTTAATTAAGCCTATTCCGAACCAAAGTTTCTACCGTCCCTTCTGTACGGAGTTTTTCTCTACATACATACAAATGTATAGTAAAGTAAAGATTAGATCGTTCGGTCGCTAAGTTGGCTCAGTGGTTAGCTGTCTGCCTTGAGTCACGGCGGTCCCGGCGCATCCGCCGCGGTTGTTTCTGGGTTCTAAACCTGTCGAGACGCTGGGAAACAGTCGACACAAAGCCCAACCTAGGCGATCGAAAGTCAGCAATGACAAGTAGATATGGGAACCAAACCAAACCTTAGCTGTCTTACACACACCGACAGCAATGGAGAGGGTTGTTGTTAAGGAGGCTGCCGGACCTTGTGTCTCTTCCTGCTCTACAGCAGTTAGCTACTCCTAGTCCGAAAGAACAAAATGTTACTACAACAACATTGGATCGCTGCCATGCATACAAACAAGCCGGCAAAAGGAAGCGTAGCGTATCTGGTTTGCAAATCTGATTTGACCAATTTAGGCCGCCGCTTCCAAGTGCATAGTAAGTAATGCTAGACGCTCAGTCTGTCCAATAATATCTTTGCGATCAATTAATTGTCTGACACTTTATCCAATTAAACGCTCGGTGTCATCAAACCTTATTTGGTCGGAGTATATATTGGAGCGCGCTTTATCTGTCCGTTGCAAAAGTTTCGGAATGGTTGATGGGGTTTTGGGCAGCCACTTTTATCGAGTTTTGATGCGGTAACAACAGACGCCTCCTGCCTTTGACGCTTAATTGAACCCGGCGCCTGTGTTTCGGGTGCTTCTTCTGAGACCGACCTACGCTCTCCTGGGCTTTTCTTGCTTTTTCCGCGTCTGTCTGCTGATTAGGAAGTTGGTTTCTGTCTGTGCACTTAAACAATCAGTGATTTTTCGTTATTTACGGTAACCGGGTGAGGTTAGTACGCTAGTTTTTATGGCGGCGCCCCCAGCTTTTGCAAAGGGCGGAAAATTTTATAAAAGACTTGGGAAACTTGTGAGAATCAGTCTACTTAAAATAGGGGGTCTGAGCAGAAAATTAGCCGTTTTCTAGTTGATAATTTGTTTGTTTCTTTAACCTTTCCGTTTTTACTCATTGAAACTTTAGCGGAAACGGGTGTGCCAGTCCCGTGTGCTTGGCTACAGGGCAGGGTAAAAATAGATTTGTTAGTTGAAGGGATGGAAAATTTGGAGCCGGCTCTTTTTCAGAATTCTTGCAAGGATTTACTTTTCTATAGGCCACTCAGAAAATCAACTCGGTTTACGTTTTGTGCAAAATGTTTCCATTTTCTTAGATCTATTTGTTTCTAGCTACCGCACTTGACATAGTCTTTGGGTTTTTCAACACGAAAACATGAGATACTACGGTAGTAATTTGCAGATTTTCTGAGAAAACATTCACCAATTGTGGGACACTACCCCCATTAGCGGAAACCTACCGTACTTAACACTAAGATTGAATCTAAAAGTAAAGTCTAACTTCATCCTAACGTTCATTCATCCGAACCTAGGGGCCGTAAGCGAAATGCACGCCGCTTCAGTCACAATTCGGCAGCGAAACCTAGCTTAGCCTGTACAACCTTTACATTGGTTTTGGTTACACTTGTTCACACGATCTCGATTTCTTCTACGAACTACGTACTGCAGGGTCTGTTGAAAAAACAAACCAGCAGATTTTTGCTGTAGCAACCGAAAATCTCAACCGATTTGAATGAATCCTTTTTGAGATGAAAGATAGTAGTAGAGTATCTTAACAAAAATGTTCCCAATCTTTCAAGAATTAAGAGCCACATATTATAAAACCGGGGCGGGTCCCCTACTAACCGCGGAACATGAAAAATTCTGACCTATAGTTTTTATTTGATAAATCGATAGCTCTATGGTAGAAAATAACACACGAGAAATATTTTCACTCGCCTGTCACTAATATGCAAATTAGGGCCAAAAACGTGTTTTTCCAGCCAAATTCGGTGTTTCTTTTATTTCTCCTGGATGCGATGACGGATTGGGCTGATATTTTCAGTAATAATTTTAGGTATATTGGATGTTTTACCTATAAAATTTGAAGAGGATCGGCCAAGGTTGAGATCGCAAATTATAATGATATGCAAATTTTTGGGTCCGGTAGAAAATCGAATTTTGCAAAAAAAGGTACATCGAAATTTTCGACCAAACTGTCATTGTAGGTTGCTTAAGTGTCCCTCAAAGTAACCCTCTTTTTCCGTTTGTGGACTTTGTCTCTGTTTCGAGAAGTTAATGTTCGAATTTTCATGCACACGTTGGTAGAAAAAACCGGAATTTACTTTCAGCTTTCGTTTGAGCAGACGGATCTTTTAGCGTTCGGTCTCGCTTGCAAGAGTGCGCAATGGCCGATCGATTGGTTGGTCGCCGGCCAGAAACAAGCCACTGGGTCGGGTACTGTAAGAGTTTAAAGTGAGCGAGTTGACCACACTGCGATTTTCTCATGTTTTTGAGTTCTGTAATGTTGTTTATCATGACTTTTGACTCAAAATCCGAATGGAAAGTGTACGCTACGTTTGGAGAAGGCTCAGCAGCGCGCTTTAGTAATCATTATTCAAGAGCTGAATGTGAAACGCACAGCTGGCCACCTCCAGGCATTCTCTCAATTGACACGGAACCTTTTCGAAAACGCTGTACCTTGGCAGATTTGGGTTTTGTTTGGCGGCTCTTCTTCAAGTATAGCATTCAGCTTTTGAATAATGGTTGTTAGAGGCACGCCGAGCTTTGTATGAAACCTCCGATAGTGAAAATGTACAAAACTGTGGTTTATTTTAAACAGTAACACAGAGTCCCGTTCTAGTTTACAGTGACTCAGTGATTTACTGCTGGGAGTCAACAAGAGTGCAAAGACGTATGTAGCGCTGGCCCTCGTGGCATACACGCAAAGTTTTATTATCCTAAAGACAGAAAGACAATCGGTAAAGTGCACAAAAATGTGACACACACAACAGACCGACAGACCGTTTGCGAGCCAGCCAATGAATAAAACACGGTCAAGAAATCAATAGTCCGCATGTATGCTAACTATGTAGGTTGAGGTGCTGCCTGTAGAAGAGACCACTGGCAACCGTAAACACACAAGCAATACACACGTAGACTATGCTGGAAAACGTTATAGTGATTTAGTTCAGCATTATCTATTCAGTTTGAAGGTACTATGAAGAAACGGTAAAAGCAGTGGATGTAAGTACCATTGTATGAAAAGGAGAAAAGTATATATAAGCTGCCACTAGGAATGTACACAATAAACAAACAAATAAACCTGGCCTGGTCAGAAAAATCTTGTATATCGAAAGTGCTTAACACTGGAGGTTTTTGGCTGCAGTATAAGAGTCGAATTTCACCGAACCAAAGCAAACTCCTAAAGTGTGAAAAGGGGTGCATGTTGCGTGTCATACAAGCTTACTTGTCCAAGAATTAAAGAAAATTCGGCTTTCATATTTCACGGGAACAATCGATTTTTTAATGCACATTAATTGGCATTGTCTGTAAAAGTGGGGCAGATGTGTTCACACGGGGGTCGGCACCCAGGCACGTGACATACGTCACGATGAACCTTTACTAGAGATAACTTATCGCCCCAAACGGTTTTGCCCAGCGCGCGCTGGTTCGGCCACACGGACCCGCAGAAGTTCGCCCGGCGGCGCATCCAAAAAATCCATCGATTTTATGCCGTACATTCAAGAGCTTGTAACTCTCTTCAGAATTGAGGTTTTTGGCTGAAATTTGCAGACAATTAAGGCATTGATATAGACTACTTATTCTATCAATTTCATCGCTCTAGCTTCACCCAGACCCATTTTGTGGTCCTCGATCTGAACTGCTGAAAATCGAGAAATTTTTACATCCCATTTTCAAATGCCTTGGAATTTTGCCGAGCACACCATCTAGGCTCCACACTTTAGTTGTTAATTAGCCGCTGCATGAGCTATCCAAAACTGCTTTCAAACCCGTGGGAATCGTTTCGGTTCTCGAGCAGTGGCCGGTTGAAGTTGGTCGAATATCTGCTTTTTTCATGCGTTTTCCAACGAGAATTATGCACCAAATGTCATGAGATTACCTATAGGGCAATTTTTTGCGCTCAGATCATTTCTCTGAATCCTTCTTTGCACAAATACCTACACATCCGTTTTAGTTTTGCATCCGGAAAGAAAGACGATTGAGGGATAACCTGGATCAATAACTCTAATAACTGACCCATCGCAAGATTACGTCAGACGCAATGCAACCGTACATACAACTAGGATGGTCACCGCAGCGCGTTGGTGCCATTAGCTGGCGACTGAGTGCCGCCAAATAAAAAGTGTGTTTATACACAAAAAGTACAACGGGAAAAGAAACTGAGCTAACCCATTCGCTGGCTAGTTATGCAACAGAACGGAACCTGTAAATTAGGTATTGTACATGTAGATTGGATCTTGTCAAACGGCTTGTACAAAACAGCGAGAGAAAATGTTAGTTTAAGAACGTTGGCACCGACATACACAATAGAACATCAAAAACAAGCAGAGAAATGATCTGAGCGCAAAAAATTGCCCTATAGGTAATTTCATGACATTTGGTGCATAATTCTCGTTGGAAAACGCATGAAAAAAGCAGATATTCGACCAACTTCGACCGGCCACTGCTCGAGAACCGAAACGATTCCCACGGGTTTGAAAGCAGTTTTGGATAGCTCATGCAGCGGCTAATTAACAACTAAAGTGTGGAGCCTAGATGGTGTGCTCGGCAAAATTCCAAGGCATTTGAAAATGGGATGTAAAAATTTCTCGATTTTCAGCAGTTCAGATCGAGGACCACAAAATGGGTCTGGGTGAAGCTAGAGCGATGAAATTGATAGAATAAGTAGTCTATATCAATGCCTTAATTGTCTGCAAATTTCAGCCAAAAACCTCAATTCTGAAGAGAGTTACAAGCTCTTGAATGTACGGCATAAAATCGATGGATTTTTTGGATGCGCCACCAGCCGAAATTTTGGGGCATACATGTCGTTGGGGGGGGGGGTAAAGGGGGGGCCGGCCCCCCCAAGCCCGATTTTTCGGCAAAAGTCCCCCCCAGCGGATTTTTTGGGGGGGACCTGAAAACCCACTTTTGGATTCCAAAGTAAAGAAAATTTTAGCCCAGACAATACATTCTGCAGCACAAAATTGGGTTTTCGGCTACCATACAACCCAAAACAGGGTTTTGTAAGGCTTAGAAATCCTAAATAGGGTTTTTAGACTGCTTAGAAACCCTGATTAGGGTTTTTAGGTTACTTTTAAACCCTGATTAGGGTTTTCAGGCTACTTTTAAACCCTGATTAGGGTTTTTAGGCTGCTTTGAAACCCTAATTAGGGTTTTCAGGTTACTTTTAAACTCTGATTAGGGTTTTTAGGCTGCTTTGAAACCCTGATTTGGGTTTTCAGGTTACTCTAAAACCCTGATTAGGGTTTTCAGGTTACTTTTAAACCCTGATTAGGGTTTTCAGGTTACTTTCAAACCCTGATTAGGGTTTTTAGGCTACTTTGAAACCCTAAACAGGGTTTTTAGGTTACTTTCAAAGCCTGATTAGGGTTTTCAGGTTGCTTTCAAAGCCTGATTAGGGTTTTCAGGTTACTTTCAAACCCTGATTAGGGTTTTTAGGCTACTTTGAAACCCTAAACAGGGTTTTTAGGCTACTTTGAAACCCTAAACAGGGTTTTTAGGTTACTTTCAAAGCCTGATTAGGGTTTTCAGGTTACTTTCAAACCCTGATTAGGGTTTTTAGGCTACTTTGAAACCCTAAACAGGGTTTTTAGGCTACTTTGAAACCCTAAACAGGGTTTTTAGGTTACTTTCAAAGCCTGATTAGGGTTTTCAGGTTGCTTTCAAAGCCTGATTAGGGTTTTCAGGTTACTTTCAAACCCTGATTAGGGTTTTTAGGCTACTTTGAAACCCTAAACAGGGTTTTTAGGCTACTTTGAAACCCTAAACAGGGTTTTTACGCTACTTTGAAACCCTGATTAGGGTTTTTAGGTTACTTTCAAAGCCTGATTAGGGTTTTCAGGTCACTTTCAAAGCCTGATTAGGGTTTTTAGGTTACTTTGAAACCCTAAACAGGGTTTTTAGGTTACTTTCAAAGCCTGATTAGGGTTTTCAGGTTGCTTTCAAAGCCTGATTAGGGTTTTCAGGTTACTTTCAAACCCTGATTAGGATTTTTAGGCTACTTTGAAACCCTAAACAGGGTTTTTACGCTACTTTGAAACCCTGATTAGGGTTTTTAGGTTACTTTCAAAGCCTGATTAGGGTTTTCAGGTTACTTTCAAAGCCTGATTAGGGTTTTTAGGTTACTTTGAAACTCTAAACAGGGTTTTAGCACTGGCTAGAAAGCCTAGAGAGGGTTTTTAGGTTGATTAGAAACCCTAAACAGGGTTTAAGAACTGCATTCAAATCACTAAATAGGGTTTTTCAGTAATCTTATAAGTCAAAACAGGGTTTTGCGCGTGCCTCAGAATCGATATTAGGGTTCTCTGAACTATTTTTAGTCAATATAACGCATTTCAATCTGTATTTTATCACTGAAACTCATATTCAATACGTATTTTGAGCGCAAAACAGCTTTTTATTACATTCGTTGCTTCAATATTCGGTTTTTAAGGCATTTTTTTCAACCGGAACAGGGTTTTGTCGTGTGAGTGCGTACGTATTGTAGTTGTGCTAGCACGTTTCAGGTGTGATTGGGTATTCGCATGCAGTGGTGATTCACCTTAGCTGTCACCCCTGCGTTGTAATAGACTTTAGCGGTAACTGGCAGGTCGACTGACTGCGCTGCCCTGTCAGATTAGTTAGACTGTGCATTAGTGTTCGCCGTGCCTACTACCCCGTTATTATTACTGTTGCCAGATAAAACCCGGCCGGTCTCGCCGTCTTCGCCACACTACACCGGGCACCGTGCTTTGCCGATCCACACACACGCGCCTACAACCACTAGCCACCAACGCGTCACTGGCGACGCCAAGTGTTCAATTCAGTTGTGGATTCGTGCATTTCACTGCCACTACTACAAGGTCGAGTGTTGGTAGCTCGACCGGACGGCAACGCCACTAAGACGACCACCGCCACCGCCGCCAAAGGTGCTAATAGGTTGAGCGTTGGTAACTCACCTGAAGATAGCACACGATCATCGCTACAAAGAAGACCGCCGGCTCCAAAGTACTTTTTAGTACGGTTCTTTTTCAACTTTTGGTGTTGCATTCGCGTACGTGGGAAGACTTTGACTGGGACGCCAATCAAGCCGACCCTGCACCGTGTTTCAAATGGCGCTGCTACCGGGACGCCGATAGTCATCGCCATAGACGAAACAGCTGCTGCGCCGCAATCATTTGGTTGATTGCTGAAGCAACGCCGATTCTCCAACCAAGTGGTAATTCCGTTAGTGGGTGTACTACAGGCAAGCGACACTACCAGAACCAATGGCTAACGCAGCTCCACTCCAGCCTGCCCGCCGTCCATGGTCTGTGCCAGACGTGCCTCCATTCTGGCCGTTGGGAAGCCATGAGCCGTCTAGGACCTGGGACGACTTTACCTCAGAGCTGGACCTCTGGGTTGAGCAGCAGGAGATGAAGGCTGGGGAAATGATGACGGACCATGAGAAGAACACCACCATCACCAGCCGTCTCGGGCCCGAAGCGTTTAGAAGGGTCAGAGCCAGCACACAAGTGGACAGGGCTACTACTCCGCACCAGCAGTACAGAGAGGTATTGTCGCGCCTGTTTCAGGTTAGAAAGTCAACAGTGCGTGCATACCGGGAATTCACTTCCATCAAACACCTCTCTGGAGAGACCAGTACTGAGCTCATGTGTCGACTGAGACAAGCAGCCCAAGACTGTGACCTGGCCAACAAGGACCTGGACTACTTCATCGCTCTACAGTTAGTTTGTGCTATTGGTGGTACACATAAAACTGTTCAGGAGCAACTCCTAACACGCGCCGCGCCAAACCTAGAGGAGTTCTTCAATGCCTTTCAAGCCACTGAGGTTGCCAAGGCAGATCAAACAGCCATTGATGATGCAACAACAGTGCCTACTGTGAGTCAAGCAGTAGCTGCTACCTACAAGAGGAAGCCAGACTCGGTCTCAAAGAAGAAATGGGGACAGAGACCACGCCCTCAACAACAGCCGTCAAGCAGTCAGCAATCAAAGCCGGGTGCAAGATGTGGCAATTGTGGTCGCGAGAGACACAGAAACCATGACAGTTGCCCAGCCCGCAATCAGACGTGCCGTTTCTGCCACAATGTGGGACACTTCGAAGCCGTTTGCAGGAAGAAAGCCAGCTATGGAGCTAGTGCAAGCAGGGTCGTTCGTTCAGTGTCCATTGGGGCTGTACAACGCGCATTCCAGCTGACAGTGCAAGTGAAGCCAACTGATCAGCCGATGCAGTATATCACCTGTGCTGTGGATAGTCAGGCTGATATCTCTGGTCTACCGGAACCGCTCATCCAGAGGCTGTTTCCTGGATTGAAGACAACTGCCACTGACTGCCGTTTGCGTAACTTCGACAGCTCCCAAATGGATGCCGATCTTCGCACTTTCCAGTGCACAGTCAACCACAGGGATCGGTCAGCTCAGGCACTATTCTATGTGCTACCCCCTCAGTGCAGTGCCGTTTTGGGGAAGGACTGCATTCAAGCTCTGGACTTGCAACTCTCGGGTGGAGACCTGTCTGTCAGGGCAGTGGCTGGAGCACTGCTGTCGGTACATCGACCACCCTCCAGCCCGGGGACCTACCAAGCGCTCATTGGAGGGCGCTACCCTTCTCTCCTTAGCCCTGAGATGGGATTGATTCCAGACCTGGAGCACCGGATTGAACTGGAGCCAGACATGCAACCCTACGAGTGCAAACTGCGTTCAATTCCAGTCTACCACAACGACGGTGCTCTGAAAGCAATCCAGGAGCTGGCAGACCTGGGGATTTGGACAAAAGTGGACCGTTCAATGGTTGTCAACCCCATGGTAGCTGCAGACAAGCCAGATGGGTCAGTGCGTGTCACTACTGACCTAACCCGCCTCAATCGTTTCGTGAAACCAGTGCGCTTTCCACTGCCCAACATCAGAGATGTGCACCAGCGCCTAGCCAAATCTTCTGTCTTTACCACTTTGGATTTGGTAAAGTTCTACCACAACATCGCGTTGCATGAAGACAGCAAGCCGCTCACCGCAACAATCACGCCCTTGGGCCTGTTCCAGTACAACAGACTGCCAATGGGACTGTGCGATGCTGGCGCTGTAGCTCAGAAGTTCATCTCTGAACTCCTTCAGGAGGTGCCTGGATGCACTCCCTACGTGGATGACATCATTGTCCATGCGCCAGACAAGGACACACATGATGAGACGCTTCATCAGGTGCTGGAGAAGTTGGACCAAGCCAACCTCCGCCTGAACATAAAGAAGTGCAAGTTTGCTCAGCCAGAAGTCAAGTTTCTGGGTCGTGTGGTGTCACATGGGTGCATCAAGCCTGCCATGGAGAATCTGCAGCCCATCCTCAATTTTCCAGTGCCAACTACAACCAAAGAAGTTCAGCGATTTTTGGGGATGATCAACTACCAGTCTGAGTACATCAGAGAGCTGCACCAGATGGCAGAGCCGCTCAGAGCCCTCACAAGGAAGGCAGCAAGCAAGACTGGCAAAACAAACAACCAGTTTGTCAAGTTCACTTGGGGCGATGCACAACAACAATCTTTCAAGAAGCTGAAGGAAGCAGTTTCGAAGGATCTACAGCTAGCTCTCTTCGATCCAAACAGAGAGACGATCCTGACAACTGATGCCAGCGACTGTGGCATTGGAGCCGCACTTAGCCAGATTCAGCCCAATGGCAGAGAGCAACCTGTGGCCTATGGCAGCCACACCCTCGATGAGAGACAGCGCAACTACTCTGCAAGCGAGAGAGAAGCTCTGGCTGCCATGTACTTCGCTGAATACTGGGAGAAGTTCCTGCTGGGCCGCCACTTTGTGCTCAGAACTGACCACCAAGCTCTCACCTCATTGCTGAAGCAGTATGGCAATGGCAGGAAGAGTGGCAAGTTCGAACGTTGGTTTGAGCGCCTCAGTGTGTTCAACTTCACTGTGCAGCACACACCAGGCAAAGCCAACATTGTGGCGGACGCCCTCAGCCGCATCCCTGAGTCAAATCGAGCCAAGCAAGCAACCAGAGGTGTGCCAGACCCGTTCGTCAGGGCACTACACGCTGTGACTGAGCAACTCAATGGGCCCACCTGGTCTAGCCTGAAGAAGCTCACAGCAAGGGACAGAACACTGCAGCAGGTGATGGACCACCTAAAACGCAGTACTCCCAAGGAACGGTTGCCGCCAGCACTTAGCCCCTACAAGTCTGTCTGGCATTCTTTGACTCTAGAAGATGGATGCATTTCACGTGAAGGTCGCGTGGTGGCGCCTCAAGCACTGTGGCAAACGATTCTACATCTTGCGCACAAGGGCCACCCCGGAATCGACAGGATGAAACGTCTGCTTCGCACGTGTTACTGGTGGCCTGGTATGGACACACAGGTCGGACACACGGTCAAGGCATGCCAACCATGTGAGCAGAGTTCAAAATCCACACCACGCGTGAAACAGCCAGTTCAGGAGCGACCAACGCCTACCACTCTGTGGACTGAGCTCGCTATCGACATCACGGGCCGCTTTGCTAACGCGCCAACCGGACGTGGATATTGTGTAGTCCTGGTCGACTACATGAGCAAGTTTCCCGAAGTGTTGTGGACGGAGGACACCACAAGCACTACCATTATCAACTGGCTGAAGGAAGTGTTTGCCCGCTATGGTCACCCAGCTCAGTTACTCAGTGACAATGGTCCTCAATTCACCAGCCATGAGTTTGTCAACTTCTTGGCCAGCAGGGGCATCAGACACATGCGCATCACACCATACAGTCCAGAGCGAAATGGACTGGTGGAGTGGTTCAATGGGACGTTAAAGGGTGTTGTGGAGACACTGCAACCTGACCCCAACCGACATGTCTGGGATGCCGCCATGCTCGATTTCCTGGCTAGCTACAGAGCTACACCAACTACCCAAGGGAAGAGTCCATCTGAGATGCTCTTTGGATGGGCAGCCCGCCTGCCGTTCCAGTTCCCAAAGCCGACTGCAAAATCTACACCAGACACGGTCAGAAAACCTCAATTGCAGTCACGGGAGCCAACAGTGGACAGACAGCTAATTGGCAAGCTGTACTACCCTGGGCCATATCGGAGGGGAGAAAAGGTCCGCCGTGTAAGAAGACCAGCCGTGCAAGTCAGAAAGGGCCAGTCACCTTACACTTCGCCTCTGAGGATTTTGGAAGTCCTTGGCTTTTGGACCTACCATCTAGAAGATGGGCAAGTTGTCAATGCTCGCCGTTGCAAGCGCCATTATGCCTATACCAGTAGCTCATCAGATGATGAGGATGTGTTGCAAATGGTCAGACCAAACAGACAAGCTGGAGGCGGGCAGCAGACTCCCCCTCAATTGCCACCTCAGCAACAGGCTCAGTTAGCCACGCCGTTCTATACACCGCCACAACAACGTTACAACCTGAGAGACCGGCAGCAGATCAAGAAACCCCAACGATTGACCTATGATTTGTGATACGTTGTTGTGAAGACTTATGCTATTCTATCTTTCTGCCGGCACACCGCCTCTTTCTTAAAGGAGGGGGGTGGTGTCGTGTGAGTGCGTACATATTGTAGTTGTGCTAGCACGTTTCAGGTGTGATTGGGTATTCGCATGCAGTGGTGATTCACCTTAGCTGTCACCCCTGCATTGTAATAGACTTTAGCGGTAACTGGCAGGTCGACTGACTGCGCTGCCCTGTCAGATTAGTTAGACTGTGCATTAGTGTTCGCCGTGCCTACTACCCCGTTATTATTACTGTTGCCAGATAAAACCCGGCCGGTCTCGCCGTCTTCGCCACACTACACCGGGCACCGTGCTTTGCCGATCCACACACACGCGCCTACAACCACTAGCCACCAACGCGTCAGGTTTTTAAGGCATTTTTAATGCAAAAACAGGGTTTTAAGGCTTTTTTCGGCCCAAATAGGGTTTTGAAGCCATTTTTCGCCCCAGAATCCCTAAAAAAGGTCGACAAAACCCGCTTTTTACCCCAAAAAAAGGTCGACAAAACCCACTTTTGGACCCCAAAAAAAGGTCGCAAAACCCACTTTGGACTTGGTCCCAAAACCCTATTTGGGATTTCAAAAAGGTCCCCCCCCACGGAAAAACCCAGCGACATGTATGTTTTGGGGGTTCGTGTGGGCGAACCAGGGCGCGCTGGGCAAAACCGTTTGGGGCGATAAGTTAACTATACTAAAGGTTCATCGTGCCTGGGTGTCGACCACCGTGTGAACATGTTCTTTGTCAGCCTGCCCCACTTTTACAGACAATAGGCGTTTTCCAAAATGACCGGTAGGACGGGTAGAACCGGTAAAACGGGTAGACCGGTACGGGTAGGAAGCGTTCCAAAATTGACAACGGGGACCGGTAGGATGGGTAAAACGGGTAGGCCCAGGGAGGGCTCCCCGTATTACCCGTCTTTTGTTCTCAGCCCCTCTCCATCACAGAGTTGCGCAACGGCAGACAGCTGTTGCTGGGGCCGGCGACCGGGCAGGCCGATTACGGTACCGGGCGGCCGGCTGGACCGGCGGCCGGCGAGTGGACCGGCGGCCGGCGAGTGGACCGGCGGCCGCGCCGACTAGCACGCACTTCAATGGATTTAGCGGCAAATTACAAAAGTTTCAAATGCTCTGCGCAACGCCAGAAACGTCTGGAGGGCGGCTGCTGCTTCTTTACAGACTTTTTGAGCTCGCTTTTACGCCGCATTTGGTCGGTTTGCACTCGCCAGAACTCGCCAGGTTTTCACTATGGATCGCAGCGCCGGTGGCTTAGGTTAGTCAGTTTTTTTCGACTAGTACAGCCGATTTTATAAAAATGTCTGGCTTACGTTTAAGTTAGGGTTACTTTTATATTTTATCCAGACATTTTTATAGAATCAGACGTACCATTTTGTTCATAGTGCGGTCTCATATGGTAGAAAGCAGTAGAGAATAGCTACTTTGTTTGCTTTCTGCACTTTCGGCTATGGGTCATGCTCAAATTTTCCAAACTAACGAAAACTTAGAATTTTCGATTTAGGGCTGTGCGATCTAGACACAGGCAATGTGATGACAACAGGCCCGCTGTTCATGCCATACTATCCTCCTCCTCCTTTTCATTCTGGTCCTCCAGTTTTCTGCCCTTTCGGACCTCCTCCTCCTCCTCCTCTTCAAGCTCTGCTGTCTTTTCACTCTCCGAACTTTGCTCCACCTCCTTCTGCTCAGAACTTCCAGTTCACACCACCGCAGCAGATTCCTCCAGACACGGCCCGTGTCTTGTCAGTTCCTCCAGATGACTCTAGTCCAGCTCTTTCGCCATCACCCACACCAGATGACAGCACTGACCTAGCAGAAGACAACGATGAGGTTCAGAAATGGAGTGATGCTCACACACATGCTATGCTCGATGTCTTGGAGGCTGATGATCACTACTTTCTGTCCTACATGAACAAATCAACGAAGAAGGCCCAGGCCTGGAGCAAAATAGCTGATCTTCTCAATTGCAAAATCGAGAAGCCGAATTTCTACAAGCACGGCGATCTCTCCCGCAAGTATCACAGACTTCGAGCAGACTTTCAGGAGAAATTCATGAGGAAAGATGGCTCGGGACGGGGTAGGTGCACCTGGAAGTGGCTGGATCGTATGAGTGCTCTGTTGGGTCACAAACCCAATGTGAACCCTGTCGTCAAGGTCTCCACGTTGAACGGAACCGAGAAGAAAACCTCTAAGGTCAGTTCAGGCCCTGAGGAAGGTGAAGCAACTCCAGAGGACAAGCCTACCTCAAGCTCTCCTACTCCAAAACGTCGTCGTCGCGCCACGCCACTCACTCAGAAGGATAGAAAGAAGAAGCTCGCTTTGCTAGAGCGCATGCTTGATCAACAGCAGGAAGCAAACAAACTGAAACAGAAACAAATTGATCTATTTGAGCGTTTTGTGACCGCAATTGAGCGAAAAAATGACTGAAACTACAGTAATGCCATATCTTGTAGATTCTGTTGCCTTATTGATGTGTGCAGAGATGATGCAATCAAACTCTCAGCCACGCGCATCGTGGTTGAGAACGCTTTTGGTCTGCTCAAAGGACGGTTTCGGCAGCTTCGAGAGGTCAATATGGCCGTCGAGTTTATTCCCGAGTTTGTTGCTGCGTGTTGTGTGCTGCACAACATTTGCCTCCTACTCCCAGAAACCGAAGAAGAGCGAAAAGAACTCCTCGAAAATCTAGACTCTGAACCTGACCCAAACGACTTCCAGAGCATTTACTCTGATGCAAGCACTGCTACGGCTAAGCGCAGTCTGATTATGAAAAAATTGTAGTTTGTGTCTGTTCTATCAATAAAAAAACGAGTGAGCGTACCTGCGTGCGGAATGTAAATGCGCGAAACAGAAAAGCCCAATCCCAATCGGCCGCCGCATTACGCAACGGGGCTGGCCGCCGGTCAGGGACGGGTAGTTTTTGTTCCATTTGTTGGGCACCGGTACGACCGGTAGTAAGGCAGCAGAGCGGTAATCCGCTTACCGCTTTACCCGTTTTACCCGTCATTTTGGAAAACGCCTAATGCCAATTAATTTCCAATCAAAAACAAGATGATCTCGTTACATTTCGTTTGAGCAGACTCGTTTAAGGTGAGCGAGTTCAGCCAGCACACTACGATTTTCTCCATTTCTAATATGATTTTTGCCTCAAAATAGTTTACTAGGGGCACGCTCAGCTTTTTCCAAAGTTTGCGTACACTTTCCAATCCCAATTTGAGGCAAAAGTCATGATAACAACATTATAAAACTCAGAACATGAAAAATATTGCAGTGTGGTCGACTCGCTCGCTTTAAACTCTTACAGTACCCGACTCAGTGGTTTGTTTCTGGCTGTCGACCAACCAATCGATCGGCCATTGCGCGCTCTTTCGAGCGAGACCGAACGCTAAAAGATCCGTCTGCTCAGACGAAAGCTGAAAGTAAATTCCCATTTTTTTCTACCAACGTGTGCAAAATTCGATTTTTTACCAGAACCCAAAAAAATTATAATTCGCGATCTCAACCTCGGCCGATCCTCTTCAAATTTTATAGGTAAAACACCCAATATACCTGGCATTATTTCTGAAAATATCAGCCCGATCCATCGACGCACGCGGTAGAAATAAAAGAAACACCGAATTTGACTGGAAAAACACGTTTTCGGCCCTAATTTGCATATTAGTGATAATCGAGTGAAAATATTTCTCGTGCGTTATTTTCTACGATAGACCTATCAATTTATCAAATAAAAACTATAGGTCAGAATTTTTCATGTTCCGCGACCTGCCCCGGTTTTATAAAATGTGGCTCTTAATTTCTCTTTCATTCAATAACAAGATTCATTGAAATCGGTTGAGATTTACGGTTACTACAGCAAAAAATCTGCTGAGTTGTTTTTTGTTTTGCCACGCTGCATTTTAGTACTCAACCTGTGCGACCATCATAAATAAACCAATAGCTGTGCCAGAATAGACACAGAGAAAAAAGGCTCACTTCATTACTATTGAATGTGCACAAGCGGCCAGATTTTAGATAATTACCCATCTACTACTAGTTTCAGAGTCTCAGCTGACCCAGGCACACCCGACTGGCAGCAGTTACCATTTAATTACCGCTGCCAAATGAGCCCCGTTGCCTTCGGCCGGCTGCCGATGGGGCACAGTTGCTAACTCTCTGCCTGAATGGATCTCCATCCCATCTGCGCTTTTTTCTTGCAAGCCCCTCCGACCAATCTCACCGCTTCTCACGATGCCTTCACTCTCTTTCGTCAAAGATTCGCCTTTATTGTCAACGGCGTATTCACCTGTATTCTGGCCTTTCTTGGCTGCCTATTGAACGTGATTTGCATATTGATCTTTGTCAAACCTCTGAAACGACACCGAAGTCCACTGATTTACTATTATCTGATTTCGCTGGAATTCTGGGACACCTTTTTGTTGATCAACGCTTTTCTTATGTACGCCTTGCCTACTGTTTACTACGGTAGACTGGTCGCTACAGGACCCTACGTTACGGTTTATCCTTATGTCTACGGATTCAGTAACGTCTCTCTGATTGGTACTGTTTGGGTGGTAATGACATTGACTATCGATCGATATATTGCCCTGGTTAGGCCCCTAGATCACAGAGTCCTCCGAAGGGGTCAGAGAATCAAGCGACTTTTACTTTTGGTCTCAGTCTCAGCACTTTTCTATGGAATTCCCAGATTCTTCGAACTGCGCGTGGTTCACTGCCCCAAACCAGACCAAAACGACACGTTGCCCTTGATAATTCAGGGTTCTCTCGCCACCAACCGCGTCTACATGGTCATCTACCGTATTATCGGAGGTCTGCTGTTCTATTCAGTAGGGCCGTTTGTACTGCTGTTACTTTTGACGCTGAGAATCTCGGTCGAAATCACCAAAGCCAGTCGCAGGAGAAGCAGCATGTGCAGAGGCACCACGCACAGATACGGTCAAGCAACCGAGAGAAGCTCGCAGCTAATGCTATTAGCTGTGGTGATCAAATTCCTCTGCGCACACTGCATGCCGACCGGGCTGGACCTGGCCGAACACGTAATCGGTTCGGCCGAGTTCAGGAACGACTCCACTGCCAGTCTCCTGGTGGATATCAGCAATCTGCTGGTGGTTCTCAATAGTTCCACCAACTTCCTCACCTACTTTGCCTGTGGCCAGAGCTTTAGAGTCGGTTGTAAGTCGTTACTGCAGAAACGAAAGTTGAGGAGCAGAAGCACTATGGAGGCTCGCAGTCATTACGAACTGAGCAGAACCGAAGAGACCAGAGGCGTGAGGAAAAGAGGCGCCACCCACGGGGCAGCAGAATTTGAGCTCAAAGAAAAGAGGAAAGAATTGCGCAAGGTCAGAACTGACACTTATTTGTCGGTGTCTGACCAGATGACTGTGCTAGAACGACTGGTTTGAATTGAACTGAAAATATAGAATTACTCTTTGAAACCGTGTTTACACAACGTTCAGCTACCGTGTGTTTGCTCCACATAAAACGGTGGTATCCATGCAGACCGATTATTTACGCCGTGGCAATCTATCGGAAGCCTAGTAGTTGTCATTAGTTTTCTTGATAATAAAGTAACTACCGTAAGACGCGACCGCAAATTACACAAATTTACGGCCCTTGCAAAAGTTTTCCGGAAATTTTGTGCTCGGAGAGTACTCCCACACCGCAATACCGATTTAGATTTACGCTTGTGCTTAGTTTTAGGCTCAGGTTTAGAATCAGCATTTAATTTATGCATTAGTTCAAGCTCTAGCTTAGCTTTAGACCTATGGTTAGGCTTACTGTGTTTATTCCAATAAGCCAACTATTCTAATAAGCCTCACGCGCCATATTGGAGTCAAAGGAGGCTTGAAAGAAATAAGCCGCGCTCTTCAATAAACTGCGCACGACTTATTAGAAATCAACTTGCCCTATGAAAATGCTGTCAGCCATAGCTAACAGTCAGACACCTCACAAGGCATGCATCAAGTGTGAAACTACGATAGGAGTAAAGCATTTAGATAGAGTTTCTTTACAAGTTTTAGTGAAAATGATACCCCAAGCCCAACCCTACGTTTTTGGCACTTTTTCATACCTAAAATCAAGCTGAAATAAATAAGCCGCGCCCTCTAATAAGCCACATGTCCAGTCCACTCTGAAATAAATAAGCCTCGGCTTATTGGAATAAACACGGTAAGTTAAACAGATCAGCCGCCCTACCAAGGGGAGCAAGTTTTCTTGTATTTTCACCAGACGGCAGCGCGTCGAAAACCATAAACGATTGAAACGAACAGGGCTACCGATAGATTCCCTTGATATAGGAATGGGTGTCCCCCCACTACCTACATTGTAGTTACTTTGCCTTGTGCACAACTTCAAACACCTGTTACTTCAGTCAGTTCTTCTGAGAAAGTCAATTCATACATTAACAGTACCGAGAGATCCTTGGTTGAGTGTATAACCGTACACATACTGAAATCAAATTTTTACGACAAATCTTCAAGTCCACGAAAAGAAATCACAACCATACTACATCCAGTACCTAAGCAAAAACCATGTGTACAGTATGAGGGACCGTGCAAAAATCACGTCATCGATTTTTTGGCCATTTTTCAACCCTCCCTCCCCCTTAGTTGTCATCATTTTCCAAAACCCTCCTCTAAAACCGAAAAAAATGACGTCACCTTTGTCCAACCCTGCCCCCCCCCCGAATTTGCAAAAATTCCTGCATTAAAATGAACAAATATTGGGACAATAGTTCTTAGATTCTTCTATATTTTTCTAAATTCTTCTAGATTTTCCCGCATTTAGAAAGAGTTTGTTTTTAGCAGATTTTTCGTTATTTTTAACGAAATCAAAGACAAAAATTCGAAAATTTACTAATTTATCACAGTTCAGAGAAAAAGCCATCGATACACAGTTATTATGAACTACATGCATTGAAAACAGTAAGGTATCAAAGTAAGGTAAGTGTAGTGTAGGTAGGTGCACCTTTTTTGTCCAATACAAGCAAGAGCAGCAGAAAGTCAGAAAGGGATGGTGACCACGAAGCAAGCGCTAGAAGTTCTTCGCAAGTTGGTTCCAGTTGAGAGCACACTCAACTTCTGCAGACTGCCTCTGTCTTGCTCAATCGAGCTTAGCATCGCAGCTGCACTTGAACTGTGTGGCAGGTTGCTAGGCGACAACCGATCGTGATCCATAGCCTTTACTAAATTAGCTAAGTTAGTTTCACTCACTCTTCTTGTTTGTAGCAATATGCAGCACAGTATGCCAACATTGCTTCTCTGTCGCGTCGCGACGTTGCGCAATTGCGCCGAACCATTTCAGAAACGGGCAAAACGGTAACTTGAGAATCCAGTGAGTTTCGAACGGCCAAAATGTTTTTGCGATTTTGCGTCGATTCGCATACGATTGATGGCGAATTTCAGGCGATACAGCTATTCCTGCGAATTTTTTGTGGTCGTCGCGAATGAGGTACATACATGGGATCTCGGGTATTGGAGTATTGGGGTGTTCAGGTATTGTTCGCACTCTAATTCGCACATATGTAACTTTTAGAGTCAGAATAAGCAGAAAACTTACGCGATTGGCTGCTAGAAGAGCATTTTCTGGAGTGCGCTCGACAGCGCTGTTCAAACTGGGAGCGCCAGCGGTCAATCAGCCGAGCGATGAGACGATTCCAGGCCCGCACTGCTCCCGGAACCGCTCTGACCGTGTCTTGAGCTGCTATAAGACACGCCAACTGTTGGCCGAATTGCTCCCAAAGCTCAGCTGTGAATCCAACGCTCTTCAGCTCACAATGCACTGTGGCTGAAAGATTTTTCACTACCAACAGTATTGTCTATCTATAAGCGCCCATGGGTGGTTATTCAGATATAAAACATTTTGTCCACGAAGAGATAAAAATGGGCTACTAAAAGCATGAGCTTTGCGAACCAAGCATGATATTATCAATTTTTTTTGAAAAATCAGCAAATCACCGACAGGTAACTCTCTCAGACAGTTGTTACTTCCTAATAAGCGCCCATGTTCATTCAGTTCTTTCCAAATAGCCGCCTTAGGCGCTTATTTAGATTAGAATTGAATTTGTGAAAAGTGCCAAAACTAAATACGGTAAACTTCCTTGGGATTTTACGGTACTACTTATAGCAACTACAGTACATGTACAGTATTGGCCAAAAAATGACCACCCCCTTTTTTTCGATCTATACTCAAACGATTCTTGACGTTTGACGAAACGTCATTTCTTTATCGATTTGGCTCAAATATTCAGGATTAATTAACAAGATAACTGGGTAGATAATTTGCAAGTTTGGTTCCAAACTTTTGGCTGGCTCAGATTTTGTCAGCCGAAAACTAAGAATCAGGTTGATCAACGGAAATTCTAATTTTTTCGTTAATTCAAGGAGTATGAGTCTGAAACGTTCAGGAATGATTGCTATTGCTATCGGCCATAAAATACTCACTGGGC
Source organism: Sabatieria punctata (assembly GCA_030248155.1). Classification (NCBI taxonomy): domain Eukaryota; kingdom Metazoa; phylum Nematoda; class Chromadorea; order Araeolaimida; family Comesomatidae; genus Sabatieria; species Sabatieria punctata. The sequence continues at coordinate 37,372 of JASANB010006177.1, forward strand.
ACCCCTATAGCACAAAAGACGCTAAAATTGGAGAATTTCAAAAACATGACAGAATCTGACTTTTCTTTCTAAAACATCCGTGAAAACACGATTTCTGGAGCATTTCGGTTTTCCAAAAACTCTGCGAGAAAGGCTTCTATAATGTGGAACAGAGCTTAAACATCAGGTTCATTCATTTCTCCAGCTACCTGCTTCCTTGCTGTCTTGATTAACAACTGGTTCAGTGGTTTGATTGTAGAAAGCGCGGATTTCCTAACTATGGCATTTTCGATCATGTTTTTGAAATTTTAGCGCCCGTTGAGCTATCGGGTTGACAAAATCTGAGCCAGCCAGAAGTTTGACCCCAAACTTGCACATTATCTACGGAGTTATCTTGTTAATTAATCCTAAAAATTTCAGCCAAATCGATAAAGAAATAGCCGAGAGCGAATCGTTGAATACCGTTGGAAAAAGGGGTGGACATATTTTGGTCCATACTGTACATATCTTTCTTACCGATATTAGTAAGACGGTGAGTGTTTTCACCGACCACCAACAACTCATCGAGAAAGGAGGCGAGTCGAGCTCCATGAGCATAGACGCTGTTCACAGCTTTGTTTTTGTCCTGCGCAACTATCAACGATTTGAAGAAAACCGCCGAAATTGCCGGTTGCTTTGATAACCTCTCCACGCATTGCACGGCGATTCTGGTTGCGCCTTGCAAACCCCTCCGTCCTTTCATCTGTCGCCAGCTAACTCTGAGAGCCGTCAGCTCCTTCTGGGTGAAACCCGATAGAACGCTCTCGTTGCAGAACGACCCATCGACCGAGACCTAAAGCACAGTGCACCGTGTGTTCAAAGACGGAAACATTTTACTCTTAATAAATCTTGACCAATTTTAATTGCTAAACACTACCACCACGTTGTGTATTAATGTTTGCTGTCAGAAGGCTTAGAAATTGAAGATTATGCGAAATTAGAAAATTTCAAATGCGTAGATATACAATAGTGCACAAAAAAATGTCCTCTCCACTTTTTCGGGTTCACTAAAATCACTCTTTTCCACTCAATTCTCAACGAATTTGAACCAAATTTTCAGGGTAGGTGCCCAATTGGTCCGCTACTTGTGTTACAGTTTCGGCGCAAAAATTCAAATTTTGGCGGGAAATTTAAACGAAAATACGAAAATCATATGGTCCCATAAAAACGGCTCTTACTCAAGAAATACAAAAGCTACGCCCGTGAAATCACGGCCGCTTAGACCCAATATAGTGCAATTTTATGTAGAAGTTTCAAAACCCTCGCTCAAAGTACGCGAGAGAATCCGATTTTCAAAGTTCGCAGAAAATCGAGATTTATCCATTTCCAAATCTAGCATTTTGAGGTTCACTAAAATTGCCCATTTCCGGTCAATTCTATGCCAATCTGAACCAAATTTGCAGAATAGGTGCCCAATTGGTCTGGCTAACTCTGCTAGAATTTCGGTGCGAATATTCAAATTTTGGCGTGAAATGTAAACATTAATAAGAACAATTTTTGCAGGATACTTTGTAGTTTACATTTCCCGCCAAAATTTGAATTTTCGCGCTGAAATTCTAGCAGAGTTAGCCAGACCCATTGGGCACGTACTCTGCAAATTTGGTTCAGATTGGCAGAGAATTGACTGAAAACAGGCAATTTTAGTGAACCTCAAAATGGTAGCTTTGGAAATGGATAAATTCCGATTTTTTGCCAACTTTGAAAATCGGATTCTCGCGCGTACTTTGAGCGAGGGTTTTTAAACTGCTACATAAAATTGTATTGTATTTGGACTATAAGCGGCCACGATTTCACCAGAATAGCTTTTGTATTTCTTGAGTAAGAGCCGTTTTTATGAAACCACTTTATGATATTCACATATTCGTTTAAATTTCCCGCCAAAATTTGAATTTTCGCGCCCAAATTCTAGCAGAGTTAGTCAGACCCATTGGGCACGTACTCTGCAAATCTGGTTCAGATTGGCAGAGAATTGACTGAAAACGAGCAATTTCAGTGAACCTCAAAATGTTAGCTTTGGAAAATGGATAAATTCCGATTTTTTGCCAAATTTGAAAATCGGATTCTCGCGCGTACTTTGAGCGAGGGTTTTGAAACTTCTACATAAAATTGCACTATATTGGGTCTATAAGCGGCCGTGATTTCACGGGCGTAGCTTTTGTATTTCTTGAGTAAGAGCCGTTTTTATGGGACCATATGATTTTCGTATTTTCGTTTAAATTTCCCGCCAAAATTTGAATTTTTGCGCCGAAACTGTAACACAAGTAGCCGGACTAATTGGGCACCTGCCCTGAAAATTTGGTTCAAATTCGTTGAGAATTGAGTGAAAAAGAGTGATTTTAGTGAACCTGAAAAAGTGGAGAGGACATTTTTTGTGCACTATTGTATTGTTTCGAGTGCGCAAAGCTACAAACTTTTCTTTTTGCTATCCTCCTAGCCAAAAATGCTGCCGAAATATGCCAGAAAATTGGAGAATATCGGAAAACGTTTTACGTTACTATTTCGTCTTTTTACCGACTGCGATCGGCGGCGGGTGGCGGAGTCAGCCAGAGTCACACGAATGGCGGGAGGACTGCTCAGTTTGCGCTGACACCTCGGCTCCTGCTGTCGGCTGATGGCTCGAAATATCCTCTTCCTAGCCAGCCATTTACGTAAGACCAGCATAGTAGGGCTTTAGATTTTGTTGTAGCAAAGAAAAATATCACAAAATTAGTGTTCGCCTGTAAAGATGTTAGCAATTCCCATTCCGACGCAGTTCATTTGCTCTTTTTATCGACTATCAATTCGATGTGGGATTGCAAAAACTGTAGTAAGGTCGTCTGTCGAATTATGTGCCTCGTAAAAATGAAAAACATTAACACGCTATTCCGGCTCCACATCACAGAAATTGTTCGCACAAATGTAAGATCGAATCGGTATTTCGGTTTCTGTTCTTCATTCGATTTAAAGAGGTCAAATCAGACCTAACACTTGGCACAATCACTTCAACACCGACACCGGAACCCTCAGACCCCGTTGCGAAAGTTGCCATAAATTTCTGCGCACAAATGAAAATTTTGGTCCCAAAAACAGCAACACGGTGCCATTCATTAATGAATTTGGATTAAATGCGGTCTAGTGGTGATTTAGGATTTTTAGTCTTCATGCCTTTTTAGGTAGGAGTTGACTTTATGGCTGTTTCGTCAGTAAAAACGTTATCAGAGGGACATAGAAAGTGAACAGGGAAACAAGAAAGCCATTCTCAGTAATTTAGTAAACCGTTCTGTTTAACCATTCACCGAATTTTGGTGTTTTGGAATTATTAACAGTAATTTATGCGTGCGTGCATGCGTGAATTTTTGACTGTAAATTATACAACCCTACTCGCTACAAACGACGATCTTGTCGAAGCAGGACTATTAGGCGACGCCGATTAGGCGATGGTACTATTAGGCGACAAAAAAAATTAACAGGCAACCAATACCATTTAGGCGGCCCTAGTACTAATGGTATACAATACATAGTGTTGCTACTCAAGTGTACATGTTATGCAAATTCCTGCTTGCAGAGGCGTAGGTATTTGAACTGTCAAACAGACAATTACCATTATCAGTCTTTTGGTCGCCTACTCATGGCCGTCGCGGCAGTTTTAGTGAGTGAGCATGGCAGTAAGAAACTGGCACATGATGGTTATATGTATGTTTTTTATGTAAGAAGCAAAAGTGATCCAGATGTTAAATTCTGGCGATGTCATCGAAAAAACAAGCCTGCCGATTGTGGACCACCATCGCTCAAGATGAGAACGGTGTGTTTGTCGAACAGGTCAGAACTCTTTCCCCACCGTTGTTATTTCAAGTAATAATGTGGGCTTGGGCTGTTTAGGTGTTGCAAGTGAGAGGGGCGCATAATCATGATAGTGAAGGAGCACGTGTAGAAACGATTCGAGCAAAGAATATAATTAAGCGACGCGCAGAAACAACAGTGGAACCGCCAATCAACATTTTTGCTACTGCCAAGCAAGATTTATCTCAGGGTGCTTTTTATTATTATTATTTTATTTTTGTTTATTGGGCGGCTAAAGCTCAAATGCCAAATGATCACGCACTGAGAAAGATGGTGCAGTGGAAACGCATAGTTGCACACGCTGTTCCCGCCATTCCTGCCAATCTGCAGATGTTGGAAATTCCTCCTGAGTATCGAACGTATGCTGCAGTTGAAGGACAGGAAGAACGATTTCTACTGGGAAATGGTGCTTGAAATAGCACCCAACATCAACCCTCACAGCGTTTCCGTCGATTTTGAAATTGCAGCGTTCCAGGCAATACAGGTAGAGAATAAAAAATTGCTTTTATGTTTTAGACATTTTATACCATTTAGGTGGCCCTTCCTAATTAGGGACGGGACCGGTATACGGTATTATACGGTATCATACGGTATTATACGGTATTTTTGGCTATACGGTATTATACGGTATACGGTATTTTTATACCGTATAATACCGTATAATACCGTATAGTTGTTAAAACTGAATCAGCAAGATTTTTGCGGTAAATTCATGTCATTTTCGCGCTTTTAAAGGTGCCAGTACTGTTTCTTGGTTTTGTAAGCAATGTTATCGGTTAGAAAAACACAAAAATCTACCTTTATGGCAGTTTTTTGCTTCCTAGAAATGGAAGATGTGATATTACAAGTACTTGTAAAATGTTGAGAAACCTACAATTTTGCTTTTGAATAAAATCAACGTATTTTTGGTTAGCATTTCACTAACGTGAAGTGAAGCAAATCTGTCCAACCAAAATACAGTTATTAATATTTGCAATAGGCATAATTCAAAATGAATTCAATATCTATATTGTCGGTTGATGTTCAAATCTTTAAATAAACAGACAGTACTACTTACTAATAGTAGGTAAACAAAACAGATCACAATCAAAAATAGCCGTGTTTTTTACACGGGACAGGCCGACCACAAAAAATAATTGATGTTTTTGACCAGAACTTGGCGAACTATCCATATACTAGCGTAACTGGGTATTTTAAAGCGTTTGCAGCATACTATACGGTATACGGTATTATACGGTATCGAAAATGCTATACGGTATACGTTATACGGTATTTTTATACCGGTCCCATCCCTATTCCTAATGCTCAGATTGCCGGCTGTTTGTACCATTTCGTTAAAAACATGCGTAAAAAGCTGGCTCAGTTGCATCTGCTGAATCGGTACAACACAGACCCCGATTTCGCTCTGCGTTCAAGAATGGTGCCGGCTCTGGCATTTGCCCCCATTCCACATCTAGAAGCTGCCGTTCGAGCCCTTGATGACCGCTTCGAGAACGACTATCCCATGCTTCAACCAGTTCTGGATTGGTTTGAAGACCACTACATGGGTCGGCCGAATCGTCATGGCAATGGTCGTCGGCCACCGATTTTTCCGGTTGCAATGTGGAGCGTTCACCAGCGCACGTTGGCCGCAGACGATCGTACTAACAACTTTGCCGAGGCCGCTCACAGAGTTCTACGCGGCTCATCCATCCATTTGGCGCTTCATCAATGTTCTGCGAAAAGTACAGAAATCCCGTGACGTCTATTACGAACGCCTAGTTGCCGGTCACGAACCACCGTGCAAACTACGCAAGTACAGACAGGCTGATGAACGCATTTTGCGGTTGGTGCAAGGCTTTCAACCGGGAAACGAGTTGGAGTTTATTCGCGGTATAGCGCACAATGTTGAATTGAATCCTTGAAATTGTATTCAGCTTTTGTTGATATTTTTAAGATTTAAATCGATATTTTGTACACTGATATTGTTGTGCTTTATTGATAACGTACGTTGACGTACGGACCTGTATAAAAAGTTTCCTGTCGCCTAATAGCACCGTCGCCTAATAGTACCGCAAAATAGCCTAATCGGCATCGCCTAATAGTAGCGTACCGCGATCTTGTACTGTATAATTGTCAAAAAACGCATTTTTCGAGCTCATGTTTTGAAACAGATCTGCCAAATTTGCCGTGTGTGTAGCTTTATACTTCTGCGAGTTTACTGTTTTCAAGGGTTCTTGAGCAGCGGCTAATATAAAGGTCAAAAATGAAAATTGTTCACTGGCTACGTGTCCTGTAAGTGACAGGAGGAGCGTGAAATAAATACCGTAAGACAAAGCTTCGACTATCTATAACAAAAGCAATACAACGCGGCGGCGGGAAAATAGCTTCGCTTTATTTTTTTCTGAATGAAACGCGTTCGAGCTTGTACAAAGGCTAATACTTAACAGATTTGGTGCCAAACACACGCAGTCTCGGCTTTTTACCGTCAGTTTGCCAAGAAGTTTTAAAGGGTCACCACTAGTTAGGTTAGTTTTTATTGGATTTGTTGTTTATGTGCCGAGAAAAGTTTACGTAAGTGCCCAACCGGTCTAAGAAGATAGGCCTAGTAGATTGAACGATAAATTTATTTACCTTCTTCCGTGTGATTTAAAGAGCGCATAAAACTATTTCAGACGGTTTTGTTTCGAGCAAAATAAAATGCACCATATTCCCTACCACCCTTCAAAAGGGCAGATTCAAGTCATCTTTGGACCCATGTTTTCGGGCAAAACGTGAGTTTTTGGTGTGGTCGTTTGTACAATCACAGAATTCTAAATTTTAGCACAGAACTAATCAGAAGATGTAAGCGCTACCAATTGGCCAACTACCGATGCGTTGTGGTCAAATATGCAAATGATTTGCGCTATTCTGATGAAGAGGTGGCTACTCACGATAAGTAAGCTGTTGTTGTTATGAGAAATATTTTAATTTTGAACGTAAAAATCTTTCAGTCAAAAGCTTCCGGCCGTTGCAACGGTGTGTTTGAGTGACAGGTTAAGTGAACTGGAACAGTTCGAAGTGATTGGAATCGACGAAGGACAATTTGTAAATTGATTTACTAGTCAATTTTAATTTATGCCTGTGTGTGTGTCCCTCCAACAAAGACCGTTCCGATCTGTCCCAATTCTTTTTCTTTACTAACTATTTTTTGTACCAACGCTGATTGCTCTAAATTCTTCCACCTTTCCACTCCTTTGAATTTTTTTGCAGTTTTTCTGTCCCTGTAAATTGTTGAAATTTATCAGAAGACAGACTTTTCAACAGTAATAATTAATAATAGTTAATTAATTTTCTTTTCAGTTCCCGGACGTTCTATCAGTGGCAGAGCAATTGGCCAACAAAGGAAAGACGATTATTGTGGCTGCCTTAGACGGAGACTTCAAGCGAGAGGTATCAATTTGGTTTGTCCTCTCTTAGCCCATGTAGATTAGATTGAGTCATGAAACCGTTAAAAGTTGTCAACAATTTATGCGGTAATTCCTAATAGCCTCCGCTTTCCCAAGTAACAGACCAGAAATTAGCTTTCTTTCTTCCATCTAAAACAAAAAATCTAGTTTTTCGCCGTTTCTAGATTACGCGGAGAACGTAGCATGCAGTTTTGGGGAAGGGTAATTTTGCCCAGGCCCGATTTTCGGACGGTTTTTTGAAACCCTATTTTGGCTTTCTAAGGCCAAAAGCCCAACCCAGGCCTTCGAAAGTCAGTAATGGCAAGTAGATAAATGAGGACCAAACCTTAGCTGTCTTGCACACACCGACAGCAAAAGGGGAGGGTTGTTGTTAAGGAGGCTGCCGGACCTTGTGTCACTTCCTGCTCTATAGCAGTTGGCTACTCCTAGTCCAAAGGACAAAAATTTAAAACAACAACAACAACAAAAGGGTTACAGAACCGTGTAAATTGGGTTTCTGAAACCATAAATAGGGTTCCGGAAACCTAATTTGGGTTTCTGAAGCTTTAAATAGGGCTCCAGAGCCCTAATTTGGGTTTGTGGAGGCCCAAAATAGGGTTCCGGAACTCTAGTTTGGGTTTCAGAGATCCTAAACAGGGATTGAGAGCCCTAATTTAGGTTTGAGAAACTGAAAATTGGCTTCCAGAAATGCATTTTAGCATACATGTAACAGGGGGGGTCTGCCCACCACCCGACTTAGGCCAGTCCCCCCCGGATGAGGACCCCCCCCCCCCGAGACGATTTCACCGACCCCCCCTCCGATTTTTCTGGCAAGTAAATTTTCGAGCAAATTTTTGCAATTTTTTACAATTTCACACACAAAAATTGCCAAAATCGCCTGCAAAACAGCACTTTTTAGCTGTATTTCAGCCCAAATTAGCGATTTTTGGCAATTTTTAACCAAAAAATTGCGATTTTTTCGATTTTTGAGCGTTTTTTAGTGCCCACCCCCCCCTTCCCCAAAATTTTGGCTCAGACCCCCCAACCCCCTCATCGGCGGATGACCTGTTACATGTATGATTTTAGCTGTATTATGTCAAATAAAAAATGGAGGTATTTTTTGCACTTTTTTAAAGCAAAAAAAGGAGTTTTATATAGCATTTTTGTAGTTCTGACAGGATTATTACCTAATTTTTAGTCCTCAAAACCCTGTTTGAGCCCAAAAAAGGTCGCTGAAACCCTATTTTTTATAGGAAAAATTCCCCAGCTACCATACATGGGCCGGAAAAATGGGTTGGGGGTAGTCAAAATCCGAAAATTTGGGGGTGAAAATTTGCCTGCCTGTTTGGGGGGGGGTCGCGGCGATTTTGGTGGGTGGGGTCAGGAACAAAAGTCGGCTTCAGGTGGGTGGGTGGGGTCGTTTGGGGGTGGGGGTCGAGCCCAAGTTGGGCAAACCCCCCAGACCACCCCCCGGCCCATGTATGCCCGCCACCAACCGAAAACTCAGCTACATGTGTGACCTGTTCACTGAAACTTTTTATAAGAATCTTCATAATGGTATTATTTGCTTGCGTGTCCTTCGTCTTTCTAACACAGACTGGCACTTAACGCCGTTTATGGTACCGACACCATATGGTACCGGTACCTAGGCTAGTGGCACCATAGTTGGTACAGCCACGTTCGGGACTGTGGTGGTACTATGGTACCGGTACCATAAACGGCGTTACATGCCTGACTGTAACAGTTTATAGTAGTTTAGAGTTTCGGAGACATCGTATCTCTGGTTCCTAAGGCAGAAGAAGTGACTAAGCTGACTGCAGTGTGCATGATGTGTTCCAAAAACGCCTCCTACACTAAACGCATTTCCGACGATACAGAAGTAAGTCAAAGTCTATCAAATCACCAACTTCTACATCTTCCTCATACATGGGTCGGAAAATCTGGATCGAGGGGCCTGAAATCGTCTCGGAGCCGGTGTAAGCCGAAAAAGGCCCAAAATTGCCGATTTTTCTGTAAAATTTTCGTCGGGTAGGGGGCCTTGGCCGGTTAGGGGGTAAGGCTCATACACGGGCTGGAGACCTTAACCCTCCCCCTCGACGAAAATGTTTCGCTTTTTAAATGGAAAGAACAGTAATATACAGTATAGATAAAAAAATGTCCCATCGCTTTTTCGGCCTTCACTCAAACGTTTCGTTCTCATCACTTCTTTACCGATTTGGCTCAAATTTTCAGCAAAAATTAACCACATGGTTGCCTAAATATTCTGCAAGTTTAGTGCCAAAATTCCGACTCATACTGGTTTTATGACCCAAAAACTAGAAATGAGGTTGCTCCACGCAAATTTATTTTTTTTCGATAATACAAGGAGAAGGAGTACAGGCCTGAAACTTGCAGGAATGATTGGTGTTCGGCCTCGGCTCGGCCCATGTATGCGTTTCCTTGTTATAAGAGTGCGAACAAGATATGAGAAAACCCCCAATAATTGGTCAGTCGGGCGGGCCAAAATCGGATTCGTACATGTGCATGGGGGTGCCCAATAAAAGTATACCAAACGTTGCTAGAGGCTGCTAGAAAACCTCCAGATGCGTTTTCATGCCACAGAAATCAATTTTGTCAACTACGCATCCGATACCAGTTGACTTTCTATAAGCTAAGCCACGGTTTCATTTCAGCTGGAGGTAATCGGGGGCGCCGACAAGTACGTGGCGGTGTGTCGGGAGTGTCATTCTAAGGACATTGGCGACTCGCCCACTAAGGAAAAGTCGGTGCAAACTCCAGTTAAGGACGAAATGCAGTTAGGCAAACTACGAACGCAACGGATCGGTCAGTTTCAGTTGACCTCTGACCCCTCAGCTCGCCCGGTGCTTCGAACTGTCAGTCTGAATTAATTAATTAATCAAGTCATACTTTATTAATTAGTCTAGCAGGACTCTCCTTGTACACAATCACTTGGTGCGACCACCTTTTCTGTTATTACGATTATTATTCTTTCTCTTCTGAGCCTGGGTGGCCGGTTTCTGTTTCTGCTTCCGTTGTTTCTGAACTTTCTGGAAGAACTGTTGTTTGTGGACGCTGCTGGTGCCGCGACCTTTCTTGGCTTTGTTCTTTTGTTCGCCCTCTTCAGCGCCTCTGTTCGCAGACCTGAAATTGTGCTTTGACCGTGGCTGTGTTAAGCCTACCTGATCTGTCTTACACCAACATGTAACAGATCATACAGTCAGGCACTTAACGCCGTTTATGATACCGGCACCATGAACCATATGGTACCCCCAGGTCCGTGGCCGGTGCCGGTACCATATGGTACGAAATTTGAACAGAGTGTACCATATGGTACCGGTACCAATGCGAAGGTAGGGGTACAATATGGTAATGGTACCGGCACCTTATATGGTGTCGGTACCATAAACGGCGTTAAGTGCCTGACTGTAATATGCCGAAGTGGTTAAGGGTGCGCCAAATAGGGAAGACTACTAAAAGCAGTAGCACAGGTAGTCGCAAAAATGGTAACATTTCTTTTTGATGGCTTTTAAAAACGTTCAGCTGGGTTCAAATACAGCTAAAAATGCTGTTCTTTCTAGAAAAAGCAATTATCTTGTTTAAAATTGCAAAAAATGGTAATTGCGTCTGAAAAATCAAATCGTTGGGGTTTGAAAAATCACCCGCCCTAGCTAGTTGGTGGAGTGTCTGGGCAGACAAGACCCTGTGTTACATGTAATGTATGATGAATGGCCGTTCATGAACGACTGTCCACATACTACCAACAAATCAAACTGATTATGCGATTTTTGTTTTCTTTTAAATTTGTTGTAAAGTGGTCAAAAGTGCAGTTACGATAATAGCAATAAACCTACGTTTGTCTTCTCTGTTCTTTCGTGGCCGCTTCTACATTGAGTTTCGGCTTTTTCGACTGCATTCTTCGCAGAATCTCCAGCTGATTGTTTTTCTCGTCTTTCGCCGAGATTTCATTAGGTGCGAACTACAATTCTACCATAGTTAGTAAAAATCTGAATTAGACAGACAGACAGTCAGTCAGTCAGTTACCTTTCTCTTTTTGCCCTTATTCTTCGGCGGCTTCTCATTGGCAATCGATTGCGTAAATTTACCGACCGAAGCAGTCGACTCACGGGCTTGCGAAATCTGTCGGGCTAACTGAAAGGTTGAAAAATATGGTTTTAATTTAAAAAAACATGAATGCACTAGGGGGTTCCGGGTTCGGGGTCTGCCCCCGCCCGATCAGGGCCCCCCCGGAGACGATTTATCCTTTCTTAGGAAATTTTTATAATTCTTACAGAAATTCAGACATTAAAATCGCCAGATTGGCTCCCAATTGGCGGATGACCTGTTAGATGTATGTTCAGAAAGGAAGTTAAACTATTATTAATTAATTAATTAGTTTAATTCTTACTTGTTGAGTGGATTTTTTATCCACCGTCATACCAATCCCGGAGGGCGCGCCCTGTACGGTGTTCTTGTGGTCGTTGCTGACTCTATTCAAATTCCGCATTCGCTGCAATTCATTTTTGCTTCTTCGTTCGGTCTTCTGCTGCTGACGCTCGCCGAAATAGTCCTTGTACGGGTCTGAACAACAGCTCTGTCCTCTGTAAGCGATAAGCGAATTCGGCTAATCAGACGTTTCACCTTGGTGGTCGGGAATCTCGATCATCCAGTCTTTCGTGTTGTCCTTGGCACGACCGTAACCCCAGCGCGGCTTCCAAGACTGAAATTTGAATAGTGCTAAGTCACAAAAATCACCAAGAGAGATGGGACTGGTATAAAAATACCGTATGCTGTATAATAATACAGTATAGCGAAAAATACCGTATACCGGTCCCATTACTAGATACAGCCAGTGGCGCATCCAGGGGGTGTAGGGTGGGTACACCCCTTTGCGGTGGAGGTAGAAAGAGAGTCTGTCAAAAATAAGCGAAACTAATTAATTGCGTACCAAGACTGTCTATTTTGTGCTCAGAATGCCTTTCAAATGCGTTTTGAAGGCTAAAATTTTCAAAATTTTCTCGGCCTGGTCGGGCAGAAGCCCAACCAGGCCACTTTAAACCACTACAACTTGTAATTTCTGCTAATTTTAAGCCTGGAATGTCTTTTAAAGGCGTTTTTGAAGGCAAATTTTGCTTAAAATTTCTTACCCTGGTTGGGTAGCGGCCCAACCAGACATGGGCAAAGGGGAGGCTGAGGGGGGTTGCCCTCCCCCTCAGGCTCTTCTCTGACCTACCCCCCTCAGCGGGCCGCTACCTCCCTCAGGAATTTTTTGGAAGAATTTTGTATAGAAAATTATAATAAAAATATGCCTGGATTAGGTGTAAATGAGCTCAGAATAGCTTATTTTAATGAAAAATAAGCAAAAAAAACCTTGATTTTAGCCAAAAATCGGACTTTTTGGCTTACCACCCCCTCAGGCGCTCCTACCCCCCTCAGGAATTGAAAATTCTACCCCCCCCCCTCAGCCGAAATGCTAGCCCATGTCTGGGCCGAACCAGGCACTTTCAAAATTTTACACTCCCTTTCCGAAATCCTGGATACGCCACTGGATACAGCAACAAAGTAGTGACAAACTAACTGTGTTTCGCTTTCACCGTAGAATTGAGAACTAAAGAAAGAGTGAGTGAAAGACCTGCGAAACGTCGTCCCAAACTTTCTTCGCTCTATTGCCCTTCTGAATTCCTTTCGCCTGAGCGTACTGTTGCCATTTGGTGGGCGGTTTAGGCTTCGGCAGCTGTAAACCGGTCTCTTACTAATTAATTATACTGATTAGTAAGAGTCAGAAAAGTACCGGCTTTTCTCTGGGCAGACGTGACGACGGAGCCGGGAGCTGAAAAAATCTCGGTTTGTACTGGCAAGCGAAGCCAAAACGAAAATTTACACTTTTTTCGAAATAACTAACACTAAACTTTCTGCTCCCTTAGACTCTACACTAACTTTTGTTAGCTTTAGAGCCCCGACCGGACGCCGAACATACATGTCTAACTAACACCCCCAACTTTGGCTCGACCCCACCCACCCACCCACCTCAAGCCGAGTTTTGTTCCTGAGCAAAATCGCCACGACCCGCAAAACCGACAGGCCCACCCCCAAATTTTGGGATTTTGACTACTCCCAACCCATTTTTCCGGCCCATGTTGGCGTGAACAAGATCAGAATAACCGTTTTGTTTAAATAAATACAGCTAATATCCTATAACCGGTGGTCGCTCTTCCAAGGGAAGATTTGAAAGGGCAAAACGAACCTTGGCAACGATTGCGTCCTCAACTCTTTCAGTGGGTAACTGAAACAAAATTAAAGAGACTGTATAAATGATCAAATCACCAAATCTTTATGCTTCACCTCACCTTCCATATCTGATTAATCAAGAACTGCACATTGTCCCGTGCTACCTCTCTCAAATATTCGGCCTCTCTGCTGAAATAAATAATTCTTTCTCTTCTCTACAGCTACACTTTCAGGGTTCGTTCGGGATTTGGATGGTAAAATTGCCTGACTTTTCGATGACTAAAAGTCAAAATTTCCTGACCACCCAGGGTGAGGAAACTGCAACCAATGTGAAAAAAGTTTCGAAAAAGTGACTTAAATTTCCGGTTTAAGTAGTAGTATATAAAATCAGAAGACCGATTTTCAAAAGGTTGTTGTGTAAAAGTTCTGACAATATTATTTAGTGGTGAGATGTTTCTGCTGTTATCAATTTTTTCCCCGACTCCCTGACTTTCCAAGGTCCCGCAGGAACCCTGATTTTGCTGTTAAAGAACGGTAGAGTAAAAATTAGAGCAGGTAGCTGACCATTTTTGTTGGTCCAATGGTTCCAGATCCTCTATCAGTAAGTGGCCTACATCCAGTACAGGGTCGACGGCTTTGATCACCTCTGTTGATAGCTCAACTGTTGATGTGGATGGAGAGTCTACTTCCTATAAACACACTACACTTTCGTGTTGATCAGCATTTCGGCTGAGCGGCTAGTAAGCCAAACAGTTCCGATTTTTGGCCAAAATCACGTTTTTTCGCTTATTGCGTCAAAATACGCTCTTCTCAGCTCATTTACACCTAGCCTAAGCCAAATTTTATCATAATATTTCGTATACAACATTGTTCCATGCATCTGAAGTGGGGGTTGCGGTGGCCTCACGGGGGCAGGTGAGAGGCTGAGGATGGCAACCCTCTCAGCCTCCTTTTTGCTTTGTCTTGTGTTAAGCCGCCCATGTTTGCGACCATACATGGGCCGGGGGGTAAGGGGGGTATACCCCTCCCCCTTGGTCGGCCATACCCCCCTCCCCACCCACCCCCCTCCAGGAGGGAGGAAATTTTCGCTTATTTAAGGCAAAATAGGCGTTCTTTTGCCTTTTTTGGGGGGGCCCCCCCCCCCCCCCGAGGTCTCAACCCCCCTCCCGATTTTTCCGGCCCATGTATGTTTGCGACTACTCTTTTTGCGAAAACTTTCGGAGGCGGTAGAGTGAGCATGACTAGGCCCGTCAAATCTCTTAAACGAAATGGCTTTTTACAAATCTCGGAAATCGGAAAACCTACTTTCGGATATTTGGAAGTAGAGTGCGAACTGGTATTGGGTATTGGGTATATCGGGGTGTTTTCCAGGTATTGGGTATTGGGGTTTTTACCCCCCAATACTAAATTGGACAATTAAAAATAGAGAAAAACAGATGTTGACCTGAAAAATTGATCTGAGAAAATCGAAAAATTTGATCGATGATTCGGTTTAGTAAGCTGTTTTCGCGTTAAGGAGCCGTCCATAAACGACGTCGTTCCAAAATCCCAACTTTTCGAAGCCCCCTCCCCCCAAAATCGCCTTGCGTCGTCTCTAGGTGACCCCTCCCCCTAAGACGACGTCGTTTTCGGTATTCCCCGATAAAAGTGCAGTACATACAGAACTGTGATGTTTTCTTGTGAGCATTACTGCGCAATCAATAGAATAAATCCCTACAACCACTCTGGAAAGCTTTTCTGCATTGTAGAAATCTTTGACAGAATGTACTTAAATTGAAAATAATACAATCAAAGTTCCAAAAAATTCCGAAAAAAGCGACGTCTTTTTTGCTAACCCCTCCCTCTCTGGAATGTCGTCGTTTATGGACGGCCTAATCAACTAAACGTTAGTAGAATTTCCTAAAGTGTACGCTTTTCTAAGCGCTACACCAGCAATCAATTTCTCTGTTCTTAACTAAAATGAAAATGGTGACATTTCTAATGTCACCATAATGTACCAGTACCGTACACATGGCTATTGTGGTGGTGCACGCAATTTCCGGCCGAGTTAGGAAAAAATCGCCGGAAGTAAGAAACACGACTGAATTACGAAATATTAAGTACCAAAACTGTTAATTTCTGCTAATTTTACGCCTAAAACGGCTTCTAAATGCTTTCTGAAAGGCTAATTTTAAAAATTTTCTCGCCCTGCTTGAGCAGCGGCCCACCCAGCCTCTTAAAAATTTTAATTGCAGTGCCAAAAATCTTGTTTACACAACTAGAATGTACCTGTCCACTGAAATGAAATTTTTGGTCCAGCTGCACAAGTATTGGGTATTGGGTATTGGGGGTCTCAGGTATTGGTATTGGGTATTGGGGTATTGCGTTTTTTAGGTATTGTTCGCACTCTATTTGGAAGACAGCAAAATGAGAAAATCGGAATTTTTTGGAAATCGATTCTTGCCAAAAATTCAACAATTTGACAGTTATTGTAGTCTTAAAGTAGCCATTTAAACCAGTTGACTATGTGCATAAATGTGGCTTGTTTCTCTTTGTAAAATTGTGTCAACAGGTTTTGGCATGATTTTGACTTGCTTACATTATAAACTATGCCTGACAGAGCTCTGATGCATACAGGGGCCGCGGGGGGTATGGGGTGATATACCCCCTCCCCTCGGCGACCAATACCACCCCCTCGGTCGTCCATACCCCCCTCGCCCCACCCCCCCTCCCGGAGGGAGAAAATTTTCGCTTATTTAAGGCAAAATAGGCGTTTTTTGGCCTTTTTTCGGGGTACCCCCCCCCGAGGTCTCAACCCCCCTACCCCCCTCCGGATTTTTCCGGCCCATGTATGCCCGGAGGAGAAACTTTTCGCTTATTTAAGGCAAAATAGGCGTTTTTTGGACTTTTGTCGCGATTTTCTCAAAGTAGAGTGGCAGAAATTTCTTAAGCTGAAGCCAAATAGTGACAAAAAGCACAATAGATAGCCAAAAATAACACAATCCAAAATATGTTTAGGAAAAATGCTTAAAAGAAAAAACTGGAACTGCAGAAATGACCAATGTGTGTATGCATTGAAGGTTTAATAAAACGCTCAAGTGCTAGCTCTTTTTTTTACCGAGAAAACGTCGATTTTCTCCAAAATTTTGAACATTCGGAATATTCTGAAAAAAATGGTGAAGAAACCGGAAATTATTGCCGAATTGGGAAATTTCCTAAATTTGATGGACTTATCCCATACATGGGCCGGAAAAATCCGGAGGGGGGTAGGAGGGGGGGGGGTGAAAAACGACTTGGGGGGGACCCCCGAAAAAAGGCCAAAAAACGCCTATTTTGCCTTAAATAAGCGAAAATTTCTCCCTCCGGGAGGGGGGGGTGGGGGGGTTAGCCGGCGAGGGGGGTATAGGTATGTTTGGACGGCCGAGGGGGGGTATGGCCGACCGAGGGGGAGGGGTATACCCCCCTTACCCCCCCCGGCCCATGTATGACTTATCCCTAATCTTCCCATTACGAGAAAAACAAACATGCAGCACAGCATAGACATAAAGGTAAAGCTGAACCTAAAATCAGAGAACACAGAGGACTTACCGCAACAGTCACCATTACATGTAGAAAGCGAAGCACTGAAACTGAATTAAAGCGTAAAACAGTCAGGCACTTAACGCCGTTTATGGTACCGACACCATATAAGGTGCCGCTACCATATATGGTACCGGTACCAATGGTACAGGTACCATGTACTGTCACCATATATGGTACCGGCACCATATGGTACCCCTACCCATGGCCATGTGCGCCGCTACCATATATGGTTCCACTACCATATATGGTACAAAATCTGAACACAGTGGTACCATATATGGTATGGTACCGGTAAGAACGCGAACGTGGGGGTACCATACCACCACAGGCCCCGAAGGTGGGGGCACCATATATTAGTGCCGGTACCATATATGGTAGCAGTACTTACGGTACCGGTACCATATATGGTGTCGGTACCATAAACGGCGTTAAGTGCCTGACTGTAAAAGTAAAATTTCTCATCATGCAGTACCATCATCAAGTAATGTACCGGTTCACATACAAGTGATACAGTCCCATGAAACAGGTCAACCGCCAAAGGAGGTAGTGGTTTGAGCCCAAATTTGGGAGTAGAGTAATAATAATAGGTAAAAAAATCGTAGCTTTCGACTAAAAATGCAACGAATACGCTGCTGTAGGCTAAAAAACGCTGTTTCACAAGTAATTTTGGCTTCTGTAAAAGTTGCGAAAATTAGCTCACAAATTGCATCATAAGAGAAGGGGCTGGGCTTCGCTTCTCATTAGAAAAGTCCATACATGTAACAGGTCATCCGTCGATGGGGGGAGGGGGGGTCGGGGGGGTCTGGCGCCGGCCGAGGGGGGGTCTGAGCCAAAATTTTGGGGGAGGGGGTGGGCACTGAAAAACGCTCAAAAATCGAGAAAAATCGCAATTTTTTGGCTAAAAATTGCCAAAAATCGCTAATTTGGGCTGAAATACAGCTAAAAAGTGCTGTTTTGCAGGCGATTTTGGCAATTTTTGCGTGTGGAAGTGTAAAAAATTGCAAAAATTTGCTCGAAAATTTACTTGCCAGAAAAATCGAAGGGTGTGTCGGTGAAATCGTCTCGGGGGGGGGGGGGGGTCTGGCCTAAGTCGGGTGGGGGGCAGACCCCCCCTGTTACATGTATGGAAAAGTCTAGCCAAATAATCAGCCTGGCACAAGCCAGGGGGAGATTTGGCCTTATCAGCAGGAGGGTAACCCCAACTTCCCTAGTACATGTATGGTACGTATATATAGAGTATAGATAAAAAAAAATGTCCCATCACTTTTTCGGCCTTCACTCAAACGTTTCGTTCTCAGTCACTTCTTTACCGATTTTGCTCAAATTTTCAGCAAAAATTAACAACATGGTTGCCTAAATATTCTGCAAGTGTGGTGCCAAAATTCCGACTCATACTGGTTTTATGACCCGAAAACTAGGAATGAGGGTGGTCCACGCAAATTTATTTTTTTTCGGTAATACAAGGAGTACAGGCCTGAAACTTGCAGGAATGATTGGTGTTGCTATTGGGCATAACATACTGAGCGGGCAGCCCTGTAGCTCAAAGGGCACTAAAATGGGGGAATTTCAAACACATGACGAAATATGACTTTTCTTCATAAAACCGGCAAAATGACGATTCTAAAGATTTTCAATTTTCAAAAAACGCTGCAGGGATGGTTTCTATGGTGTGGAACAGAGTTTAAATATCAGGTTCATTTATTTGTCGAACTTCCTGCTACAATCTGTGTTGATTAACAACAGATTCAGTGCTTTGATTCTAGAAGGTGCGGATTTCTTAACTATGGGATTTTCACTCATGTTTTTGAAATTCCCCCATTTTAGTGCCCTTTGAGCTACAGGGCTGCCCGCTTAGTATGTTATGCCCAATGGCAACAACAATCATTCCTGCAAGTTTCAGGCCTGCACTCCTTGTATTACCGAAAAAAAATAAATTTGCGTGGACCACCCTCATTCCAAGTTTTTGGGGTCATAAAACCAGTATGAGTAGGAATTTTGGCACTAAACTTGCAGAATATTTAGCCAACCATGTTGTTAATTTTTGCTGAAAATTTGAGCCAAATCGGTAAAGAAGTGACTGAGAACGAAATGTTTGAGTGAAGGCCGAAAAAGCGATGGGACATTTTTTTTATCTATACTGTATTACGGAACTGGCTACTTGCCATACATGTACTAGGGGGGTTTGGGGGGTTATCCCCCTGCTGGAAAGGCCAACCCCCCTCACCCCCCGAGACAGGTTAAGGGACCCCTCCCCCAACCAACCCTAACCCCCGCCCGACAGGTTAAGGGACCCCCTCCCCCAACCAAAAAATACAAGTACTAAGTGGCTCCAGAATTAACAAACTGGGTCAGAAATCACTATTTAGCCTAAAATTCACTTGAAAAGCCTTTGGAAACCGAATTTGGCGTTTCCACTGCCGATATTTAAGAAAAATCGGTGTTTTTGGGAGCTCTTTTGTCATTTTTTGCTTTTTTTGGCTTTAAAAAGCTATTTGGCAGCTTAAAATAGCGATTTTTAGCGTCCTTACTGAGAAAAAAACGTGCTAAAAACGCATTTCTAGGCGTTTTGGAGGTTTTCGAAATTTGGGACCCCCACCTCGGCGAAACACCCCCCCTACCCCCAGGTCGGCCCGGAGCTGTTACATTGTATGCTAGTTGCAACTCTGAGAGATAGACCAATAGCCAGCCTGGTACTATTAACCGATCACAGTAAACACATAGTACGTATTGTAAAATTTACTAAACAGTAGAGAGATCACAGTAAGTTTGTGTATCGATTCTTTGACCATTCACTCATCCGATATCGATCGTTATCACCAACTCATCTGCTTGTTCACCAGTCTCGGCTTCGCTAGACAGACTGAGGACCGTCGGTTCTGCTGACTCTGGCTCAGGAGACTGCACCAACCAAATGTCCGGCTCGATCTCGGCTGTTGGCTCGTCCGAATCCGGTTTGTCTTCGCCGTCCTGCAGTATTTCTCGTTCAGAAACCGGTTTGACATAAGAACCTACATGGAACAGGTCTCCCGACGAAGGGGAGGGGGATTGGGGGTCTGGCGCCGGTCGGTCTAAGCCTAAATTCTAGGGACGGGGTTGGGCTCTCAAAAGTAGCAATTTTTGGGATAAAAACTCGGGCTCAAGTAGAACAAAAAGTGGCATACATGGTTCGTTTTTTTAGTGTAGGCCTAGCCTACCGATTCCTGTGTGACGATACGAACCCGCAAAAAAGTCTTCTTTGGGTTGCTCGGGGAGTCTTGGGTGGGGGTAGCTAGGTCAAGCAGGTTAGGGGTGGGTAAACCCGACCTTACCTTAGCTTTGTCATAGTTGATGGGTTTTCCTTTGAATGAGACCCCATCAGACCAGGTCTCCTGCTGAAGAGCCAGAAATTGGTATTCTTCTCCCCGTTCCACCTTCCTCTCCCATTGCGCCCAACGCCACCGCGACAGTGCGAAGTAATCGCCCCAACTGTTGTTGTAAAGCTTCTCTGGTTTGCAGCTGCTCAGGGTCTCCGGGTTCAACTCGTTCGAAGGACGCACCACCGACCGGTAATAGTGGAACCAGGACCGCTGTCTTAATTAGAGTAATTAATTAGATATAAATATGATTTGACAATCAGGCGTTTAATTGGCCGTAGGTGCAACGCAACTTTTTAGAATTTCAGACTCTACTCTAAACTTGCTCAAATTGCCCGTAAAACAGCAGTAATTCAGGCACAATTGGCGTAGTTTTTACGATTTTTAGCCCAAAACTTTTGAACTGTTTTTAGTTCCATTACCTGTCAGATGTATTAGGATTGGGACCGGTATACGGTATTTTTTTATAAAATTTATTAAAAAACACCGAATCTGTTACAATTTAAGAACACGTTCGTTGAAAAACTCAAAATTTACTTTGAAAAATGAACAATTCACCAAGTTAGAAGAATTAAAATGGAAAATTTACCAAAAATTGGCGTTTTGTAATCAAAAATAGTAAAAAAATGCTGATTTTTCGACGAAAAACTGAACTTTTATTGTTGTTGTTGTTGTTTAAAATAACACTGAATCATTCAGTTTTTCGTCGAAAAAAATCAGCATATTTTTAGCATTTTTGATTACAAAACACCAGTTTTTTTTGCCAAATTTTCCATTATAATTCTCCCAACTTGGTGAACTGTTCGATTTTTCAAAGTATATTTCTAGTTTTTCAAATCGAAAATGCTACACGGTATACTACCGGTATCATCCTTTCCTAGTCACATGTACGACCATTCATTTAGTATCGTTTCATGTCACAATTTAGTGATTAACGGCCGCATTATGATAAAAACACTTATAAATAAGATGAAAGTGTGAACTGACCTTTCGAGCTGCATGGTGGTTTCGTCTGAGGGCAACGGAGCGAAGCCGTGCATCTTCTGGTAATACTTGACGTACTCGTTGTACCGGGCCGTGTCCACGTAGATCACCTGTTTGTACGTACACACTACTCAATACTAGATTCCAAAACCAATATACTCTTATGCAGACATGGGCAAAGGGGGGGCTGAGGGGGTTGACCCCTTTCAGGCTCTGACCTACGCCCCAGCCGGCCGCTACCCCGTCCTCAGGAATTTTTGGAAGGAAATTATGATAAAAGTATAGAAAGTATAGATAATTATGATAAAAATATGTCTGGATTAGGTGTAAATGAGCTCAGAATAGCTTATTTTAACGTATTTTAATGAAACATAAGCCAAAAAACCTTGATCTTAGCTAAAAATCGGACTTTTTGGCTACCACACCCCTCAGGAATAAAAAATTCTACCCCCCTTGTCGAAATGCTAGCCCAAGTGCCATCCATTGTCTGCCCGTCGCTCAGACGTTTCGTTGCTGGTCAGTTTATTATCAAATTTTCAAAATTTGCTTGTTAGCTGACCAATTCGGTCCGGTTTGTTTTGTTAGAAATGGAAAAATCTGCTCTTTTCAATTCTGAAGCCCAATTTATGTAGGCTGCAAGCATTTTGAAAATCTGATTGCGGTCCTTACCTAGGCCTGACATGGGCTAGCATTTCGGCTTTCGGGGGGGGGGGCGGGGTGGAATTTCAATTCCCGAGGGGGCCGAGAGGATGGCAGGCCAAAAGGCTAATATCAAGGTTTTGGGTTGTTTTCGTTAAAATAAGCTATTCTGAGCTCATTTACACCTATTCTAGGCATATTTTTATCATAACTTTCTACACAAAATTCTTCCTAAAAATTCCTGAGGAGGCGGCGTAGCGGATGGGTGAGGAGGGTAGGTCAGAGAAGAGCCTGGAGGTCAACCTCCTCTCAGCCCTTTTCTGCCCATGCACAGTTGTTAAAAAATTTTTGAAGGCCAAAAAGTTTTGAAAAAAATTTTTTTTGGAGAATCATCTTAAAGGGGTCCAGTGTGTTAGTACAGGTACTTACAACAAATTTTCCACTTTTGCAACTCAAGTCAGTTAAGAAACCTGTTCCAAAACGTCAATACAAGTCTAAACACTGCCTATAACTGCATAATTTCACCGATAATTGTCTTTAGAGACACTTCTAGGTGAATCCTAATTAAGCATTTCTTACGCAGTCGCTGTTATGCTCAGTAGAAAATAAGTATTATGCTGGCTGCTTCCAAAGAATTTACAAAAATAGCATTTATGTACGTTAATTTTCCCACTTTTTGCCATAATTTGTACATTGATTTTTCAAAAAAATTTTTACGGCTTCAAAAAAGCTGTTATTAAATTTTTGACCCTAACAACTGTGTGCCCATGTCTGCTGTAGGTATTGAACTGAGCAAATTAGGTAGTGACTAGAAGTGCTAGACTCACCTGGGTCTCAAAGGTCAATTTAGCCAGTTCGTCCTCAGCCTCCTCCTCCAGAGCTTCCAGTTGCTCGTAGACCCTCAAATCCTCCTCATCGTCCGAGTCGTAGTCTACCATTTTGCCGGTGGTGGTCAGTCGTCCACCGCGCTTCCACCTATTTCTGTGGTGTCGCAGCGCCGCCTCCAGACTGCCAAATTTGGTAATCCAGTCGCTGACTTTGAGAGGTCGGTTGCGGGCCTGGGCGCCGGGGTCTCCGACCAGCGGAGGCGGCACGAAGCCCAGATCGGCCAGGTCGGCCAGCGACGCCTCCATGCCGAACGGGAACAGACTCCGGTCGAACGCTATCGGGTCCACCTCCAGAGTCTCCGGGTCTTGTTTGTGGTGCTCCCGAGATCGGGGATTCGAACCCTCGTCGCAGGCGAGCAGCTTCTCTGCAAGGCAGAACTCTTTCCATAGCGTTGTTAGGCTTTTTTAAAAGATCTTTTTGGAGGCTCATTTTGAAAAATTTTTATTTTATTCGAAGTATGGATATTTGGTGGGTAATGGCTGAATTTAGCCTCAGTGTACATTAGTAGTGCAGTTCTATCAATTACATACCTATTCTAAGCCTAAAAATAGGTTTTGAAGGGCAGCAGCCACTCTGTGAGCAATGCTGCAGGTAGAATGTCGACTCTCAGACTGCAACACTATCTTTGAATAGAACTGTCAGCGTTTCTATTTAAAATTGATTCTCCTATGCATGCTTACATCTCCTACAAGCTAAATTTCATGCATGGAGAACGTTTTGAAAAAATGATAAATCTATTGTGGATCATTACTAAATTTTTACAGCTTAACCAATCTTTATGCGAGCTGTATTCCGTACTGGTTTTAGCGGATGAATTGATAAATGTTCAGGGAAAGAGTGGTAAAAGCTGACTTACCTTTGTTCTGTTTATCCTTGACGTATCTGACAAAGTTCCTGGCTTTCGACAGCAAGTCCAGCACCGGATTGTCGGGAGGTTTCCAGTTGTCTCTCTCGGGAATTCTGGGAGCCTCTTCCACCCGTATTATAGTCTGACGCTGCTTAGGCACCAGCGGCCTAAAACAGACAAATTGGAACCTGTCTCATTCATACAGTCAGGCACTTAACGCCGTTTATGGTACTGCCACCATATATGGTACCGGTACTTAGGGCAGTGCCCCATACATGTAACAGCTCCAGACCGATTTGGGGGGAGCGGGGTTTCCTCAGGTGGGGGTCGAGGGGGTGTTTTGCCCAGAGGGGGGTCCAAAATTGCAAAAAGCTTCAAAACGCCTGGATATGCGTTATTTCAGTAAGGACGCTAAAAATCGAACAAGCAAGAAAGACAAAAGGAGCTTCCAAAACACCGATTTCTCTTAAATATCAGCAGTGGGAACGCCAAATTCGGTTTCCAAAGGCTTTTGAACCGAATTTTAGGCTAAAAATTAGTGATTTCTGAGCCAGTTTGTTAGTACTGGAGCCACTACTGGTACTTGCATTTTTGGGTCGGGGTCAGTTAACCTCTCTCGGGGCGGGGGCGGGGTAGAGTACTAAAAATGAACGTACATTGAGGTTAAAAATCGTAAATTACTGCTAAACTCAAATGCCAAATGCTTCCCAGACAAAGCGCAGGAAGGCATGGAAAAATGGTCTGTCTAAGGGTTCCGGTCCAGCCGTATCTGGCCACATTTGGTTGGGAACGGCAAACCCACACATGTTACAGGGGGTCTGTCCCCCACCCGACTTAGGCCAGACCCGCCGGATGAGACCCCCTCCGATTTTTCTGACAAGTAATTTTTATTTTCAAACACAAAACTTGCCAAAATCGCCTGTAAACAGCTTGACCATTTTTAGCCGAAAAATAACGATTTTTGAGCGGTTTTGAGTGCCCAACCCCCTTCGAAGAATTTGCGCTCAGACCCCCGGCCGGCGCCAGAGCCCACAACGCCCCTTCGGCGGATGACCCAGTTACATGTATGGGCAAAACCCTGTCACACGCACGGTGGTGTCTAAAGAAAACTGACCCTCCTCTAGGTCCGACTTCGTTTTCAGGATTAGGCGGAGGTAGAAATCTCTGTCTATAGACAATCGAGTCCAGTCCAGGCGGGGTCGGCGGTCGCGGCAACAACTCAGGAGGCAACCCGGCCGGGCGTCCATAGACCGGCGGCGGTCTATAAATCCAGGGTCTCATGCTGAGCGGCAGAAGAACCGCCGGTTCCTGACTGCCGGGCTCGGGCGGTATGACCCCGGGTGGGGGTACCTCGCCCGGCTCCAGGTGGTAAGGGAACCCTCGCGGTCGGAATTTTCTTCTAGGCGGCGGTGGCGGTAGCTGCACCTGTTCGTGTTCCTCAGGCGGCTCGTCTTCTTGTGAGACTGAGACTTGCACAGAAAATGGATTGATCATGGGTTTCTCGAACTTCAGCGAGCGCAATCGGTCCAAAACAGTCTGATTTCGTTGGATGTTGTCCTGCGGTTGGTCTGACGGTTGGCTGGGGGCGGGATAGTCGTCAAATCGGGTGAGTTTCTGGCGTTTCCGCCGGTCCTCCAGGTCGCCAATCACTTTAGGCTCCGCCCCCCGCTTTTGAAGCAAAATTCGTCGCTCCTCAGGCAATTTTATTACGTCTCGGGATTCTGACTGACACCTGTCCTGTTTTCTGGACTGTTCGCTTGAAATTTCGCGGATTACCGATTGAGAGCGGAGATTTTCCTTGCTCGATTCGGCTTCCGGCTCCTCTTTGAGCTGGTCTTGGTCGAATTTAGAACTGCGGATTAATTCCTGAGCTACTTCGGCTGGTAAGGGAGCTTCGCAGAATGTCTCGGCAGCCTCTTTGTTTGCAGCGTCGATTATGGTTTCTTGATAAGAACAGAGCTCCAGTTTTTCTTTGTCTGTAACTGGCTTGGTCGGCTTTAGCTCGGACTTGCCTGAAACTCAGTAGATTAAGCATACAAGTAACAGGGGGTCTGCCCCCACCCGACTTAGGTCAGCGGCCTGGTTGACCAATTTGCAAACGGTTACAAATCGTGTCAAATACAAATAAACACGCAAGTTAGAGACCTGTATGGGCCGGATTGGCCAAGAATCCGGCCCGTGCATGTCTGTAACTTGCGTGTGTATTTGTATTTGAGACAATTTGTAAGCGTTTGCAAACTGGCGAAACAGGTCTCAGACCCCCCTCCCCAGATCAGGAGCCCCCTCCGATTTTTCTGGCAAGTAATTTTTGGAGCAAATTTTTGCGACTTTTTTTACAATTTCAGACACAAAAATTGCTAAAAATCGCCTGTAAAACTGCACTTTTTAGCTGTATTTCAGTCCAAATTAGCGATTTTTGACGATTTTTAGCTGAAATATTGAGAATTTTTGCGATTTTTGACCGTTTTTAGCGTCCAACCCATCTAAAACATCGCATCGAATGGGCTCAGACCCCCCCCGGCCTACGCCAGACCGCCCAAACCCCTCTCCCCTTCGGCAGATGACCGGCTCGAAAAATCTGGTCTGCAAGTCGTCTCGGGGGTCCAAAAAGGTCCAAGAACTGAACTGGTCGCCTATTTTGCCTTAAAAAGCGAAAACTTTTCCGGCGAGGATGTACGGTCGACAGACGATGGAGCATAATTGACTAAGGCCAAGGAAAGTGGTAAGCCCCCGGTAATGTATGTTGGTACACCTCCCTCAGCCAGTCTCTCTATTGGACCAGCACCAGTCAGGCAAAACTTCTTTCCCGGACCTGCTACATGTATGTCTCTAAAGCATACATGTAATAGGTCATACACCGAAGGGGGGTTGGGGGTCCTGCGCAAGCCGCGGGGTCTGAGCTCAAATTCTGGGAGGGGTTGGGGGTCTGGCGCGGCGTCAATTTTGGGAGGCAAAAATCGCTAATTAGGGCTGAGATACAGCTAAAAAGTAAAATGCAAAAAATCGCTAAAATTTGCTCAAAAAATTATTTGCCAGAAAATCGGAGAGGGTGTCGGAAAAATCGTCTCGGGACGCCTCCAGACCTACTTGTCGTTTTCTTCAATTTCTCACTTCTCAGGATTGATGGGTATAGCCAGGTGCACTAAACTTTAGCACACAAAATCTCCCCAGTGTTTCAAATTTCAGCTCATGTGTCCACTTATAGACACTCCTACACCAGTGCAAATTCTGTTAATTGCTTAACTTACCCGAGCGACTGCTCAATCTCCACTCAGCCAAAACCGAATTCCTCCCCTCCAGTTCAGCCCTCACTTCCATCAATGCGATTCCGAGCAGATTCTGGCCCAACTCCCTGGGTCTTGCCTTGGTGCCACTGAAAAAGTCAAACAAATCCTCCAAACCAATTTCATTCTTCCTAATCCAGAAGAGAAACTCGGTCTCAGTCATGCCGACACCCAACATTCGGTCGTTCTTGTTGGTAAAGACCAGAATCCGTTCGCCGGTGTGCAACAGGAGATTCTTGAGATGGAAGTTCTGCTCAAACTTGGCTCTGTTGGCCTTTCGCATCGTCTTTGAAGCATTGCTTACTTTCCATTTGGCCAGACTTTTCTCCTCCACCACGCCCTGTCGCACCAGCGACTTGAGATTGGTGCGCAAGGTCTTGCGGAAGGTAAGTGCGTCGGGGATTTTCATCAGTTCGGAGGCCAATTTGAACAAGCCGAAGCTGGCCAGCATCTGGATTTGGAAGAAATGTTCTATTGAGTAGTAGTACTTCGAGTCCACTATGAAAGGACTCGCAGTAAAGTCGCTGAACGGGCTGCGAGTGTAGAAAATGCACAATGCCCCGCCGAGCGAATTCGACGGCGAAATCGCTTCCTCCTCTTCTTCGTTCTTTGCCGCTGGTTTGGTGGTCGCTTCGGGGCTACTGGCATCGTTGACGGCGGTAGAACAACACGGTGCTTCCGTTTCAGACATTTTTAAGTCAACGCAACATTTTTTAGCTGCAGAAATAGTTAAGTTTAATGATTATTGTAACTTTTTTACGAATGCACCGCCCTCTACGTATTGGATCCGCCTTTCTGCGAGATTATAGGGCAGTACCCCTAACAACCTCTAAACATCTGCTGTAGGGATGCAACCGAATACAAAAATATCGAATACCGAATACCGAATACCGAAGCGGATTTTCGGAACCGAATAATACCGAATTATACCGAATAATACCGAATATTGATTATTTACAGGTGCAATTGCAAAAATATACTGTCTAACTAATATTTCTTGTTTTTGCTAAACTTTTTTATGCTAAAAAGCTGTAGAGTGACGAATTGTTTGAATGCTATAGATTTATCCATGCCTATAGTAACTAAACTAACCCCTATTTAGTCGTTCTTTACCGTCAGCCCTGCTGACAACAAGGACGAGTGCAAGATTTGCAAGCAAATAATTTCAAGAGGCGCGAGTCAGGCCACAAGTGTGCTGATTAATCATGTGAAGTCACAACACAAAGACACTTCCGCGTATATATATCCACCTATTGTCCGCCACATGGCGGAGATTTAAAAAACTTGCTCCTAAGCCTAAGCCTAAGCCTAAACCGAAGCTTAAAAGTTGAGTTTGACAGCGTGTTTGTCGAATGGGGCTTCTCAATTATCCGCCATGTGGCGGATAACAGGAGGATATTTTATGCGCGAATCACAAACTCGCATACAGAAAGTTGGAGAAAGGGAGCATCTAGTACTACTACTGGAAGGAAAGCACAGGAGCTGGAAGCTTAGGCATACGACTTACATTGAATGAATCGTTTGAAAAGATAGGTGGTGTTGTATACATGATTGGTAGGGACCGGCAACGGCGGCCAATTTTGCGCCGCTCCGCGTGCCTAATTTTCTTCGCACGTTTTCACCACACTGGGGTCGCGGGGATCAAAATCATGTTTTTTTAAAAAATGCGGCTAGAAAAGCTCGTTCTTTTTTTATGGTTTTTTGTTTTGATTATTTTAACATAACTATTCACCCAAATCACCTTGCTATACGCTAAGCTGCGGTTGTTTTCGGCTAAAATAAGCGGAAAAACAGCGTCAGTGTAAAAAAAGTTTATGATCTCAAAAGGTGCGCCCGACGGTATTAAAGAGGCATTGATCATCTTTCGTTTGAGCCATTTTTTTTCGGCATCGATGCAGCCAAAGATCCCGGAAATCAGATTGAAATTTTACATGGTTAAGCATAGGCAGAATCGGTATTTTTTCAGAAAACGAAAGTTTGCTCTTAAACAAAGAACAAATAAAAAAGGTGCGCCCGCTTAAATTTTAGTTTAGGTGTTGCTCTTACTAAAATCACTCAGGTTTGGCGTCCTAGGTTCGTAAAAGATCCCGGAAATTGGGTTAAAGTTGATGAGGTCGTTAAAATTAGAGGGTATGGAATACGAACGTATTGGGGATCCTGAGCAGCCCAAAGCCAATGGTTTATATTTTGCTTCTTGACAATCCTTTAGTAGTTTTGCGTCTCTGCTAATCAATATAAGGTGAATCCTGCTCAGGCTTAACGTGTGTAGTCAATAAATATGGTACAAAAGCGGAAAAACCTGTAATCGCTTATTCGAGTTAACTTCATATAATTCGTTTTCATTTATATGTCAGTGGAATTCCTTCAAATTTTCAGCGTTTATTCATAAGTGTTAAAGATATTTTTTGCCCAAATTTGAGCTGTATATTCCAACGCAAACAGGCACGGAAGGTAACACTGAACAACAAATTTCAAAAAATATTTCTTACTGGAAATGTGTGAAGTGATTTAGACTAATTTGGGTACGCGAATTTCAAAAATCATAACCGTTTTGCTGTATCACGTCAGGATTTTTAGTAGCAGAAATATTCCCATTGCCTATAAGTCAGGATTTCAATGAAATCATTCTCCATTTATTTCATCATGAATGCTTCAAAATTATAGAAATTACAGAAAAACTCCACTATGATGTAGTTAGAAATCCTTATGGCATTTGGCTTTGCGCTTGTGCTGCTCTGTGTCAGTTTCACGATGCAGAAACCAGCAGAAGTCGCCCATCATGTTCGGGTTGTGCCGCCCCTGGTAATGCATCTCCATGAGTGAAATGTCTTGGTGGAATCGCTCGCCGTGCTCGTCTGAGACAGCTCCCAAGTTGTCAGGGAAGAAGTTCAGGTGCTGGTGTAGGAAATGGATTTTCCAGGACATCCTGGAGTCAAGTTTCCTGAAGGACTCGAGCAGCTGCTGCACTATTTCTTCATAGTTGTCCGCGCGCTCATTCCCCAAGAAGTTGTCCGTCACAGCTTTGAAGCTCCTCCACGCTGCCAGCTCTTTGGGGTTTAGAGTTGTTGGAAAAATGACGTCCTTCATGATTTGTCGGATTTGCGGTCCAGCTGCAGCTGCTCGAGTCCTTCAGGAAACTTGGCTCCAGGATGTCCCTGAAAATCCATTTCCTACACCAGCACCTGAACTTCTTCCCTGACAACTTGGGAGCTGTCTCAGACGAGCACGGCGAGCGATTCCACCAAGACATTTCACTCATGGAGACGCATTACCAGAGGCGGCACAACCCGAACATGAGGGGCGACTTCTGCTGGTTTCTGCATCGTGAAACTGACACAGAGCAGCACAAGCGCAAAGCCAAATGCCATAAGGATTTCTAACTACATCCTAGTGGAGTTTTTCTGTAATTTCTATAATTTTGATGCATTCATGATGAAATAAATGAAGAATGATTTCATTGAAATCCTTACTTATAGGCAATGGGAATATTTCTGCTACTAAAAATCCTGACGTGATACAGCAAAACGGTTATGATTTTTGAAATCAGCGTACCCAAATTAGTCTAAATCACTTCACACATTTCCAGTAAAAAAAATTTGTTGTTCAGTGTAATCCAGTAACGAACGAAAGTCGGATGGGGTTAGGTGTAGCTGGGGAGGGGGGAATCAGGGGAGGTCAGAAATGGACTACATAGTAATTATTTAACTTTCTTATGACTATACAACTCCGGAACGTGCGCTATACTGATGCATACCCCTAGGGGTATTTTTATAATTGGAAAACAAGCCCTCAGGAGCGTGTCCTGTACTGATGCATACCCCTAGGGCATACATGGGCCGGGGGGGTAAGGGGGTATACCCCTCCCCCTCGGCCGGCCATACCCCTCCCCCACCCACCCCCCTCCCGGAGGGAGGAAATTTTCGCTTATTTAAGGCAAAATAGGCGTTTTTTGGCCTTTTTTCGGGGGGACCCCCACCCGAGGTTTCCAACCCCCCTCCGGATTTTTCCGGCCCATGTATGCCTAGGGGTACTTTTATATTTGGAAAACAAGCCCTCAGGAGCGTGCCCTGTACTGATGCGTGTCTAGGGTATTTTTATATTTGGAAAGCAGGCCCTCCGGGAGCGTGCCCAATACCGATGCGTCCCCTAGGGGTATTTATATGTTTTTAAAACAGGCCCTCCAGAGCGTGCCTATACTGATGCGTCCCTCCAGGGGTATTTTTTTTTTTGGAAAACAGGCATCCAAAAAACGCCTATTTTGCCTTAAATAAGCGAAAAATTTTTCCGTCTGGGAGGGGGGTGGGGAGGGGGGTATGGCCGGCCTAGGGGGTATTGGCCGGCGAGGGGTATACCCACACACCCCCGGCCCATGTATGAAAACAGGCCCTCCGGAGCCTGCCTATACTGATGCGCCTCTAGGGGTATTTATATATTTGGCAAAACAGGCCCCCGGGGCTTGCCCTATGTTGATGTAGCGTTCATTAGACTCGCCAGGCGAAGGGCTTTCAAATGATATACAACACGACCATTTTGGGCGATTTTGGAATGTTTCCAAAAATAATCGATAATCGATATTTATCGATAAATCATGTTAATTTATAATTAATTATGATTAAAAACATTAATTTTTGTTTGGGATCGGTTCCTGATTCCCGCGCTACACCTGATCCGGAATTTCTCACCAAAGTACAAATCGGAGGAAGTAGGGGGGCCAATCCGGGGGGTCTGGAATATTTCGGGTGGGGGGGGGGCAGACCACCTGTTACATGTATTGTAGCAGCTCATCCTTGTCTAAAACTGTAAAAGAATTGTGCCAGAAACGAGAGGGAGAGTGGAAAAGATCGTTTTGATGGGGGGTGCTCCCCTATCGGGGGGGTTGGCCCAAGTCGGTGGGAGGGGAGCAGAACCCCAGCCCCGCAGTTACATATACAAATGTACCTGGAAAACACAGGAATACCAGTTCACACTCTACTATTCAGTTCTAGTTCGAGCTACCACCAAGGTGTTTGTTCGGTATATAAAGGTGGTAGAGGCAGTCCTACAGTCTTGGTATATAAAAAATGTAAAAGAAAATCGCATTGCGATTAGAATGACACCGGTCCCATCAAAATCGGCGCAGGGGTTTACGAGTGACAGTCTGATAAAGTACATCGGTCATCGGTATGCACACTGCGGTCAACTTTCTAGGAAGAAAAGGTGGCACGCTGGGTGACGCAGTTAAACGGTCATAACTCGCTTATTATCTAGTGTTCCGACGATATCAAAACTTGTCGATATTCGATATCGATATCGATATCGATATTTTCAGCTCAATATCGATCGATATCGATATCGATATCGATATTTATAGTTATGCAAGTAAATGTGAAAATTTGAAAGAGAAAACTGCTCTCGCTGCTTATCAGTCAAGCAGTGATGCAATCAGCGATCTGATATCAATTCAGTAGAGAATCGCAGAAAAGGTAGTGGCCCTTCTGAAGCCCTTCAATGAAAAGGTTGACCTCTCAGGCCGATGCCCCACCCTCATTAGGCATAAATGAGCTGAGGCAGAATAGTGTATTTTAACTTATTTTAATGATAAATAAGCCAAAAAGCTTGACTTTAGTAAAAATCCAACTTTTTTCCTTACGATCCTTTCAACCACCCATCAGCCCAGTGGTACCCCTCAGGATTTGAAAATTTGCCACCACTCAACCAAAATGTTAGCCCATGTCTGCTTCTGCCCTCTTGCTTCAAGTCTGTGGAGTGAGCAGCTCTTCAGTTTGCTGCAGGCAGACGTTTAAGAACCTAAGCGTTGCTGTCTAAAAGCTGGGAATGCCGAGAATTTGATGTTTCTGTTAGTTATCATGCCACGGTTAGGTTTGACCATACTAGTGTTGTTACAATACCAAAATTTCCGTTTGACTATGACTATGACTACCACTCGTTTGAGTACAATACCAAGGTAGTCAAATTTGACTATATTGTAGTCAAACCGTTTGACTACCATGGCCACCGGTTTGACTACTTTGAGTACTTTTTTGGACATGGCAAAATTGACGTTTACAGCGATTTATAACCTTCAGTCACCAAGTGTCAGTCAAAAGTGGCTTTGACTGAGTACACAAAGTGTTCACTTTGAAATAAACATTATAGTTAACTGCTACAAATTAACCCAGAATTGTTTAATTTTCAAAAATTTCAATGTAAAAAGCATCTTTCGGAAAGACAGCGCAAAAATAGGCAAATACCCGGTTTAGTTTGGTGTAAAATCAAAGTAGTTTTTGATTTTTCTCTTGTTCTTCTTTGCTCCAAAAGAGAGGAATTGTACTATATGTCATAATTTTCTTTCACCCTGACCAAACTGTTTAATTTGCCTTGCATCAAGCAGAGATTTGCTGACTAACAACCCATACAGTACATGTAACAGGTTGTAACAGGTCATCCGCCGAAGGGGGGATGGGGGGATGGGGGTTGGGGGTGTGGTGCCGGCAGGGGGATGTTTGGCTAAAAATCGCCAAAAATCGCTAATTTGGGCTGAGATACAGCTAAAAAATCCTGTTTTGCAGGCGATTTTACCATTTTTTGTCTCTGAAATCGTAAAAAATCGCTAAAATTTGTTCAAAAAATTATCTGCCAGCAAAATCGGAGGGGGCTCAGGAAAATCGTCTTGGGAGGGGTCCGCATCCAAGGGGTCTGGCCTAACTCGGGTGGGGGCAGACCCCCTGTTACATGTATCCTGACACCTGTTATCAGTTCACAGTTTTAGAGAAAGGGTTGTTTGTATTCTAAAGAGCTAAAAATGAAACGAATTTATAAAATATTTAGTTGCGAACCGTAAAAATGTGGAAAATATGCTTGAAAAGCCGCTGCTTATAAGAAAATGTAGTCATAGTCAAACGGTTTGACTACCACGTCTTCGTTTGACTACGTACTTATGGTAACCAAGGTAGTCAAACTTTGACTTTGACTACCTGCCCGTTTGACTGCGATATCACAAAAAGTATTAACTATGACTTTGACTTTGACTATAGTCATAACAACACTAGACCATACCATCGATTTCTGAGTTGTCCAGGAAAAACTGTTTTTTTACTGTTCCAGAGAAATAAACTTGGTGTCAGTATTGTTTTTTCCTACTTTTCCGCACACAAAAATATCGAAAATATCGATGCGAAATATCGCGATATCGATATCGATATCGATATTGGAAAAAGGGTCGATATATCGACTTTTCGATATCGATATCGATATATCGTCGGAACCCTATTATTATCCAACCAATTCCGTTCCGGTTTGTTTTGTTAGACTGCATAAATTGTGCTCTTTTCAATTCTGAAGCCCAATTTCGCCTAGGAGCATTTTGAATTTTCGCGTGCCGGTCCCTATGATTGGCACATAAAACAAACGCTGAAGTGGGAAGCTGACAACGTACAATGTACTAGTCTACTGGGAACTGAAAAGGCCGAATTGTTATTGTTTATTATTATGTAAGTCAAACCTTGACCTTGAAGTTCGTTAACTTTTCGTATGAATAGTCGCTATTTGCCAAAATTTTAGCATAGTTAATAAACAGAGGTGTAAACGAAGAAATATTTCGGTGATTTCTGCACAAATTTAAGCAAAACAGTGCAATTTTAACGGTTTTACAATATTCGGTATTATTCGGTTTGAAAAATACCGAATTCGAATAGCACTAGTAACCGAATTATTCGGTTCATACCGAATAATACGAAAATAAGCCAAAGCCTAAACTATACTACGTAACTAAAGTAAAGATATAGATTTTCTTTTTCATTTTGCAGCACAGCGCCATGTTTTGTTGCATGTTTACAATTCGTTTCGTTTTGTAGTTTTTTTTACAGACAGGCACTTAACGCCGTTTATTACCGGCACGGAACCATATACATCTATGGCAAATGGTTTTCAAAAATTCACGCTACAGCAAAGATATACTAAAACCGCCGATAACATGACCGGATGTGATAATTTACGCAAAAACCGCACGTAATTTCATGAAGAATTGGAGAAATGCCTGTTCAAAACAGCCGGATGGGTCAAATCGCGCAAATTAGTGTTTATAATTTGGTCGCCTCTCCAGCGGTGGCTAATTTTCTATGGCGCGAGTTACGAAGGTGCAACCAACTTGATTGTTTAAAATCTACTAGAAAGATGTGAAAATTCGTCGCACAGCTAAATTAATTCGAAAAAGTATGATTGCATGTGTTGCGTACAAAAATACAGGAAATGGCAAAAATTAAGGGTTATAGAATTGAATTGTCTGTCGGAGACCGAAGGACGTGTGTGTGTCACGTGATGCGTTCAGGCTCCGCCCATCCCATGTCCACCCCACCACAGTACCTACGTTGTTGCACGATCGACCGCAATCGGACCGGTGGGGGGAAAACAGCCGCATATGACGGCAGCCGGTTTTTAAAAGCGGACGTGGAAAACAGAACACCAGTACGCGGTCCGATGAAGCCGACGGGACGACGCTGTTGACGGTACCTTTTAGGTTTTGCCGGTACCAGTAACGTTCGTTCAGTATTGCATAAACGTGTCGAATAAACTTACTTACTTATACCATATATGATGTCGGTACCATAAACGGCGCTAGTACCGGACTGTTTTATCTAATCGGTAAACGCGCTGTTTGTCAATATTTTGTTTTGTTTCTGTTGTTAGTACGCAAGACAATGTGGAATTTCAGCTGTCTACGCCTCCGCCGCAGTACAGATTTCCGCCGCCGATTGCGCAACTGACGACGTTAAAACGAACCTGTTTCTAATCGGCTAGATCAACAAGAGTTTTATCTGTGGTAACGTCATTTATTGAACTGGACTGGTGCTGTTTGATAGTCTGCCTATTCTGGCTTGTTGTGAAATGCACTGCTTTAATTATACATTCCAGGTATGAAGAAACTGTTTATTGTAGATCTGCTACGTATGGACAAAGGGGATTGATGGGGTTTGGCCCAATTAAGTTTATGAATGACTGAACTCGTACCAGACGTACTGTATACATACATACGAACTGAACTTAAATGCATAACTCTATTATAGTGTGTACTGTATGCTATTCAACATCATCATTTAGAGCGCAAAAGTTTCGCATTATTGTATGTTTTCTACATTTAAAACAATTTCCATACGTCAGTCAGGTTAATTTACTCCTGTTGTCCCGGCAACTGGCCTGGCACGTATAGTGCCTGCAATCTTTTGCTTTGCGAGTGATAGGTCCTGGCTTGGGTCTTAATACTGTATATCGAGGTTGTATGTGTATGTGTGTGTGTTGTGTTCATAGGTTGAGAGGAGTATTTCTCATATTGCAAGCGAAGGAAAGCAATTTTCGTAATGTTTGCCTTGTAGAACGTGTTTGAGTCCGGTTCCGAAAACAGCAGCTATCCAGTTCTTGACATTTGCTTTCAACGCTCTCTTCTGACTTGGGTTCCGTCTTTTATTCTCTTAACCGGGACTCCTTTCACCTTCTGGCGGTTTGGCATTTCAAGACAGCTCCCTCTGCCATGGAAGCCACTTCTCCTTGCAAAATTTGTAAGACATGTGTTTGATTTAACTTTGAGAGGCAGTGCACGAAAAAGTCGAACCGTGCTAAGAACAGCCTTGTACAGCCGGCACAGTTGGTGTAGTGGTTTAGGCCGCAGAACTACTGTGCGCGTGCTCGTGCGCTCATCCTCTCGGCGCGGCATTTTTCTTGCCGCAAAGAGTTGGTTGTCGGCTCAAAGCCCCAGTCAGAAACCCAAAATAGGGTTCCGGAACCCTATTTTGGGCCTCCAGAAACCCTGTTTGCAGGTTTAGAAACCCAAAATAGGGTTTCAAAAATATCCCCCAACTACATGTACTATGTTTTTGGAGGCCTATAATGTTGATTGTAGGGCAGCTAGAAAAACTGGGGCAGTGAATACTGTACATCCGTGACCTTTTGTGGTCTACTACAGTTCCTTAGGCCGAGTTTGAAAAATCAGCTGTACAAACCAAGGTTCGATTTTTTCGTGGACTGCCTCTTATGATTATGTTTAAGGTTCTTTGCGGTGCATGTTTACTGTCTACGGTGCCATTATTCGTAGCTTATTCAGC
This sequence comes from Sabatieria punctata, assembly GCA_030248155.1. Lineage (NCBI taxonomy): Eukaryota > Metazoa > Nematoda > Chromadorea > Araeolaimida > Comesomatidae > Sabatieria > Sabatieria punctata. The sequence continues at coordinate 74,470 of JASANB010006177.1, forward strand.
AGTACAAGACTGGATGCTTCAGTTGTATCCTGTATCTCTTCTTCTGTCTACGGTACCTATTCAAGTTGTAATCTTTGATCACGCGAAGATAAAACAGTTTTTAGCTGAGTGCAATGGTGCTGTTGCTGTTGTGTCAAAGGTGTGGGGTGCCAAACTCAGGACTGCTTTTTCTCAGCTGGCTGTTGTTTGCTTTAAACAGCATACCGGAGTCCCTTTGGTGGCTTTACAATTTCCAGCAGGTTGGCAAATCCTGAAAAAAAAATTGATATCTTCCGATTTTCCTTTAGGGTTCCACTGTTGATGCAATTGAGCTTGGTGGATTTGTCACTTGGTCATTATTCGTTTGGGTGCAGCTAATATTTAGTGCATTCGCTGATGCGAAAGACACCTTTAGTGGCATCGATGAGCAGGTTTAAGTTTCCTGTTTTAATTAAGATTTTAGTCCAACGCTTAACTTTTAGAAGCCTTCACCTGAATTAAATTGCTCCTTTCTTGGCAGGGCAGTATTTTATTGGCTTGATCCTTTAATTAAAACTGCGTACAAGAAGAAAATAGACATTACTGATCTATGGGACCTGAATCCAGAACACAGAGCAGCCAATGTTGTTCCGAAGTTTGAAAAATACTTTAAAACATCTGCCTCTATGAACGAACCTCATAAACAACCGTCCCTCATTTGGTCTCTGATTTGCCTCACCAAGTATCATATCTGTTTGGCTGGTCTATTCAAATTTGGTACTGTAACACTGAAGTTTATCAACCCTTGGGCACTGAAGTACGTACAGTTCGAATGTGACTGCCTACACATGACTGAATGGCTTGATTTTCAGTCTGCTCTTGGGCTTTGTCCAAGATCCAGCCGAACCATTGTGGCATGGCGTAGTTTATGCTCTGGCAATGTTGGTCAGCTCCCTCCTACAGACCTTGTGCTACAATCATTGGCGTTTTCAATCGGCAAAAGCAGGAATCGATACACAGACAGTATTGAGTTCTTCTATTTTTAAAAAGGTTAGTTTTGGTACTGTAATATATTATTCATAATAATAATGTTTGTGGGTTCGAAACCTGTCGAGGCGATGGGAAGTAGTCGACACAAAGCCCAACCCAGGCCGTCGAAAGTCAGCAATGGCAAGTAGATAAATGGGGACCGAACCTTAGCTGTCTTGCACACACTACAGCAAAAGGGGAGGGCTGTTGTTAAGGAGGCTGCCGGACCTTGTGTCTCTTCCTGCTCTATAGCAGTTGGCTACTCCTAGTCCGAAAGGACAAAAAGTTACAACAACAACAACAACAATTCATCTGTACTGTATCTGTAGGCTTTGCGACTGTCAGCAGAAGCCAGAGGGCAGTATTCAACCGGCCAAATCATCAACCATCTTTCTGTTGATGTCTACCAGATTTTCGAAGCACTCACTGAAGTGCACGGCCTGTGGGGCTGTGCTATTGAGGTAGACATTTCCTATTTATTGTACGTTTTGATGCAAAAGTCTCAGCAGTCGTTTATAGCTAATTCTGTCGATTTACTTGCTGTGGCTGACTCTGGGCACTGCGTTAATAGCTGGGTTGTTAACCATAGTTTTACTGATGCTACCTACTTTTTACGGTTCTCAGAAGGAAGCCAAGTACAAGGTATTTATTATACGTTAAGTACAAGATAAACTTACATCGGTAACTGTAGGAAGAAGAAATGAACCACAAAGATAAGAGACAGAAGTTCGTGAACGAAGTTTTAACTGGTATACGGGTGTTAAAGTTGTACGCCTGGGAACCCAGCATCGAGCGCATGGTTAGACTAATCTTTTCACTGGAAAACGTGACGTTTTGGAGTTTTAGATATACAAAATAAGGTACGAGGAAACAAAAGCTTTGAAGAAAGTTTGGTTGATCAGTGTACTGGTCTTTGCAGTCATATTGAGCACACCATTTTTGGTATAATTCAAGTGTTCACTGCATTAACTCAGCAATAATAATTTTAGGTGGCAGCAGCTTCGTTCACTGCCTATCTGCTAATCGATTCGAACAACTCTCTAACAGCTCAGAAAGTTTTTGTGTCTTTGGTTGCACTGGGAATTGTGCGATGGGCAGTGGTCGGCCTGCCCTACACAGTGTCCGAGATGATCAAGTGTTTGGTCAGCAACAAACGGCTGCAGGCTTTCTTTGCTGCTCCTGAAATTGACATCAATGCTGTGGACACTGACCTCGCAGAGAAAGACCCAGGTTTATAATACTGCGTAGAAGTTATGTAGTGCGTTTTCAACTTTTCCAGAAAGTGCGATTGTGTTCGATGGCGCGACCCTAAGCTGGTCAGCCAGCCAGCCTCCAACTCTTCTAAACGTGACTCTGCGAATTCCCAGAGGGAAGTTGGTCATGGTGGTGGGGCAAGTCGGAAGCGGAAAGTCTAGTCTGTTGTCAGCCATGCTTGGTGACTTTGTTCACAGAAAGTTGTTTGCTGAGTTGCCTGATCTTCAGGAGAGATGACCAAGTCAGAAGGTTACATTGGAGTCAGTGGAGCAGTTGCCTATGTTCCGCAACAAGCATGGATTCAGAACAAAACGTTGCGAAAAAATGTCCTCTTCAACAAAAGCTACTTGGAAATTCCTTACAAGGCTGTTCTCAAGAACTGCGCTCTGCTTCCTGACCTCGAGATTCTGAGTGGTGGTGACTTGACTGAAATTGGAGAAATGGTGCATATTACATAGGTCTGCGTATGTCTCAGATGAGCACTTTCCAGGGTGTCAATTTGAGCGGTGGTCAGAAGCAAAGAGTCAGTCTGGCCAGAGCTGTCTATCAGGATGCAGACGTTTATCTGCTGGATGACCCACTTTCTGCAGTTGACTCCCAAGTTGCCGAGAAGATCTTCAACTCAGTCGTCGGGCCCAGAGGAATGTTGCAGGAGAAAACACGCATCCTAGTCACACACGGTGTAAAATTTCTGCAATTTGCTGATCTGGTTATTTTCATGAATGGTAAGTAAGATCTTGTACACCAATTGATGAAGTCAAAGAAGTTCAGGTGGCTCAATCTCACAATCAGGCTCGTATGATGAACTGCTTGAACTTGGTGGCGAGTTCTCAGACTTCATAAACGAATGCAGAAATGTCAGGAGAGACAATTCCGAATTAGCACTTCGCCAGATCAGCGCTGAATCTGGAGTGAGCACTACTGATCTGTCGGATAATCAAAATTATGTATCTGAATTGATTGAAGAAGAACAAATCGAAGTCGGCAGGGTGTGTTTTGGTTTCTGATTGGCAAAACTATATACTGTGGTGCTCTGTGCTGTGCTTCAGGTGAAAATCAGTGTATACTGGACGTACATCAAGACGATGGGTCTGTGTCTGGCTTTCAGCTTTCTGATTGGCTACGCATTGCTGCAGTGCTTAGATGCTGGCTCCGGCGCTTGGCTCGCTCACTGGTCAGTCATTCAATAGACACTTCAATTGTTCTGGTCAGCCATATTTCAGGTCAGATCAGACTGACTCATCATCTTTGAATGAAACAAACAATACTGGGTTATCGGGAAACACCCTCTACCTCAGTGTCTATGTACTGTTTGCGCTGGGATCAGGTAGAGTTCAAGAGTCCGTTTTCCTGTGCTAGGTACTCCCAATTTTTCAGTGGCCTTCTCAACAGTTGCCAGCATACTGCTCACTGTGGCAGTGATAGAATCTGGAAAGACATTGCACCAACAACTGATTCACAGCTTGATGCGATTACCTATTGCTTTCTTTGATTCTACACCCGTTGGTCGAATTTTGAACAGAACTGGAAAGGTGGCTAACTGTTAATTGTGACTATGTACTGATGTAGATACTGCTGCAGGACATGGAAGGTGTTGACGATGATATACCACATTTTCTGAGGGAAACTTGGTTGGACATCACTGGTGTCACTGTCTACTTAGTGGTGATTGTAAGCTCCAGTCCTCTCTTCCTGATTGCTGTTCTGCCCATCGCTATTGTATTCAGCTATGTTTTTGTAAGTCTGCCTTGCATTCAACTTCTACATCGACCAACAACTTGCAGAAGTACTTCGTTAACACCAAACGACAAATGAGACGACTGCTAGCTGTAAGCCGATCTCCGTTGTATGCGCACTTTCAGCAGACCGTGCAAGGATTGAGTTCAGTGAGAGCGTACAAAGCTCAGCCCATGCTCACACAGACCACACACCAACTCATCGCTGATCTGATCACATGCAAGTACCCCGATGTTGCAACCAACCGGTGTGACTGACTGTTTGACTGGCTATTTATAAGTCTCGCCATTTTAGCTGGATTGAGCTAAGGATGGATAGTTTGACAGCAGTCATAATCTTCCTCGCAGCGTCTTTTGCCGTGCTGGCCAGAGGTTGGGGCACTTCTGCAGGTCTGGTTGGACTCTCTCTCACTTACGCTATCAATGTAAGACTTATCATCTGACAGACTGATTCCGTGTGCTCTATACAGATACTCCTCCCTATGGAAGGTTCGGTGAGAAATGGAGGCCGTCTCGAAACAGAAATAGTAGCTGTTGAACGGATTGTGCAGTATTGCAACGAACCAAAAGAAGTTCGTTATTATTTTAATATTGTACGCATTGAAAAAAAACTGGAACTTCAGGCACCACTGGAAGGCGCAGAAACAGCGGAAGACTGGCCCAGTCAGGGAAAGATCGAGTTCCAGAACTATTCTACTCGCTACAGACATGATCTGCCGTTAGTTCTGGATAATCTCAGTTTTACAATCGAACCTGGAGAGAAAGTGGGAGTGGCTGGACGCACAGGAGCAGGTTTGTTCAAAAAATACAGATGATTATTTAGTTAACCATGCAAAGCTGTCAGGCAAGAGTTCGCTAACTCTTTCACTCTTCCGAATGATTGAGGCTGTGGAAGGCAGAATTCTGGTTGACAAAGTTGACATTTCTTCACTAGGGTTGCATCAACTCAGATCTCACTTGACCATCATTCCTCAGGTATTTGATTGGTACAAGAGTTTTGATGAGATAGTGTGGTCTACTGAAGGACCCAGTGCTGTTTTCTGGCACGTTGCGTCAAAATCTGGACCCATTTGAGCACTACACTGATGCTGAATTGTGGGAAGCTCTCGAGCGGGCTCATTTGAAGTCCTTTGTGTACTGCTCTGACTTTGGCTTAGAACAACCGGTCAGCGAGTCGGGAGACAACTTCAGGTGTTGTTCTTTGTGACCACCTGCATTGGCGTGATCCCGTCTTTGCAGCATGGGACAACGTCAGCTGATTTGTCTGGCTCGAGCTCTGCTCAGACAAAGCAGAATTCTGGTTTTGGACGAAGCCACCGCCTCAGTGGACGTGCTGACAGACAATCTGATTCAGAAAACTGTGAGGACGGAGTTCTCTCACTGCACTGTCATCACCATCGCTCACCGCCTCAACACGATCCTGGACTACGACAGGTATCTGACTGAATCAGTGTAATTGCAGTCTGACTGAGTGAACGATTGCAGAGTGATGGTGCTGGAGTCTGGCCGACTGAAAGAATTCGACTCGCCTGCAACCTTGCTGTCTAATACTGATTCTTCTTTCTATGAGATGGCAAAAGCCGCTGGTGTAGTGTAAATCTTTGTTAGAGTAAATAAACTGTTACAGTGGTAGTGGAGGAAAGTAGAATGGAATAGACCAGCAATCGCAGTTCAATTTCGCAGCTACTTTTACAGCTACTTTGACTACGGTTTCATAATCCTATACCAAAAACCACTACTCGGTGCATTGCATTGCCCTGGAGCACTGAAACGGTACTGTCCATTAATACTGATGTCTGGTTGGAAGGACGTGAAGTAATTGTTCAATATTTCATTTCATCTCTGACATGCACAAAATAAACTGCCGCACATGTTAGTACTTTTCTAGAATGAAGGACTTTACAGAAAGAAAGGTATTTTACACAGAAGCCAAATGCAATTACACACTGAAAGATATTTATATTTAGCCTTTGCATTCCTTTGTTCATTGTTGTGTCTGTAACACTTACAGTAGGTGCATGGGAACAAGAAACGAACGCGGCTGGTTTGTACACAAGGGGAAAACTCAGTTTCAGTAAGACGCAGTAATCTAACAAGCAGACGGAACTGAATAAAACAATCACCTGAAGAGATCCGTAGAAAATGGCACAACAGACGTGCCGAACGAGGTATCACAGACAGAGCTCACAACATCCACAAATCCTGCTCGTCATAAATTGTGCACCATAGAGCGACCAACTCGAAACAGTTGTCCTCTTTGCAGTCACTCAGCTCCTCCTGCATCTGCCCCAACAGCCGTTGCATCTGATCCAACATGTTCCTTAACAGAATCATAATCATGCATGATAAGCAAAAGAAGCGTACAGTGCTTTTAGATGAACAATGTTAGCAAACCAACCAGTGGTGAGAATTGGTCACCAGCTGGTCCAGTTGTTCACAAGTAGCAGGGGACACAGGTATCAGCGGTATGCTCAGCTCGGCTGTCACACTGCACAGATCAGTCCGAAATTCAGACAACCCCTCCTTCAGACCTGCACCGTTCAGCAGTCTAAACACAAACAATTAATTGATGTCGTGTGATCTGGCCGGCCGACCCTTCTCTTCACCTGCTGCAGGTGCCGATTTCTCACTGCAGACGTTTTGGCTGCGCGTCACTGCTCTGCGTCAGCCTCTGGCACTGGGAGCGACGAGTCTCCTTCTCTCTTGGTACTTCTGTCTAGCCCGTGCGACCTGTCTGTCCTTGTAGTTCCTGTAGGCCAGATGAGAGGCCACTTGCAGCAGTGTTCGGGTCTGTCCGGTACGGTCGAACAGGTGCTGAGCGATCAGCTGGTTCGCTTGTAGTAATTGCCGTCCTTGGCCAAGATCGCCTTGCGACCGCTGTTCCGCCGCGGGTAGATCTGAAGCGCCTCGTCGAACGCTCGTTCCACTTCCGTACTCCAAATGCCCTTGCCGAACCACAGCGGACAGCCCTCCAACATCTGCCGCCTCAGCAGAAACAATAAATCGCTTGACAGTCAGACTCCCGACCTCGTTAAAAAAGAAACGCCGCGTAACAGCGCTAACAAAACCGGCCAAGTAACAAAATATAATAAATGTAAACATACCAATGGGTGCGCGATTTCGGACAGCTAACTTTTTTCACACAGTACAAGGATGACGCATGCAACACGCACTACACACACCACAGACGTGCAAAGAGTAAAGAGGAACAAGGAACGAAAGGAAGTGGGCGTGGTTGTAGCGAGCGCTGATTGTCAATACAATACATGCGTACCAGGGATGTGAGGTGTGTTTTTTCGGTGTTTTTTTCGTTTTTTTTCCGAAAAAACACCGGTTTTTTCCTAAGGGTCGGATAAAAATATAAATCGCGGAAAAAAACTCAAGCTAAAAATAGCTAATTTATGTAATTTTTCTGTTAAAAAATGGACTTTTACGATGTATAATAGGCCATTCTGACTCAAATCTGTTAGACAAACAACAGAAAAGACCTAATTTGGCATGATAAACAAAAATGCAAACTGCAGTAAGAAAATTTGCATATAGCGTTATTAATGGAACCTGTCAGGCACTGTTTCATGCCAATTTCATGATTTATATCTATGTAACACATGTATTTCTGGTCTGAAAAGACTGAGGAAGGTGCTAGAAAGCGTTAGAATAATAAAACCAGGCTAGGATACCGAGAACTTGAGCTGGAATTTTTTTCCGCGATTTCGGAAAAAACCGGAAAAAACAGGCCGAGGTTTTTTCGGAAAAATATACATCCCTGATGTGTACACATTACCGCCAGAACTAACAGTTTCCGTGCCAAATTACCTGGTACGTAGTTAGTTAGTTACGTATGTGCTGTGGTTCTGCAGCTGTGGAATTTTTTGTGATTGTGCTTTAAAAATAACGCAAAAAGTCTTCTGAAATCAAACTGGTAAACTAAATACGGAAAAATAACTAGAAGAATCTAAAAAATATTGTCCCAAAACTTGCTCATTTGAACGCAGGCATTTTTACAAATTGTGGTAGTTGGAAAAAAGTTACGCCATTTTTTCGCTTTAAGAGGGGTGTTTGGATAACGATGACAACCGATGACAAAGTGAAGGGGGTCGAAAAATGGCCAAAAATCGATGACGTTATTTTTGCACAGCCCCTACCTTAATTGGGGCAAAAGCCCTACGCCAAATACCGAATATCGGAAAATAATATACCCTAATAAAGCCAATCAACGCACAATAATTTGTTTCATCTCTATTATTTAGTTTTGAAGCAAAGTTTTCACTTTTACGCTTATTGTCCTAAAAGGCAGGAAAAAACTGCAACCGCCGCACCCTCATTTCTGTCGATCTTCTCAGAAATCAATCTTCAGCCAGCCTGGTTTTCCCAAATGACGACGTCGTTTCATAGACATTCCCATGTGTTCCAATCAGCTTTTTGTTCTGTCTAATTGGCCGCACAAAGTTACGTAAGTTTGAGAGTTTGGCTCGCGGTCTAGCAAGACAAACAGAAACTACCTACCACCAGCGTTAGCGTATCCCAGTGGGTAGGGTATACCAGTGTGGTGCATTTTGAAAATTTGAAACTAGGTAAAGTAATACTAGGTAAAGTTGTCACATAAAAAACTAGGTAAAGTAATACTAGGTAAAGTTCTCAGCTACGAAACTATAGGTAAAGTAATACTAGGTAAAGCCCAGAAAAACTAGGTAATACTAGGTAAACCTAAAACGCTCGAAATCAAGTCAATATGTTATTTGTGGTTCAATAGAATAATGATGAAATTAGTGGAGTTAAAATTTACGAAATTTGACACATTTCAAAGTAAATATTAGTATTTTTTGATCAAATAAGTCAGAAATTCATTCTCTGGGCCACTGTAATTGTGCAAAAGCCGGAAATTTGAAGGTTTGCTGACTGAAAACGCCACGTGAAACTGAAAAGATCAAACTAGGTAAACTTGTTTTACCTAGAAGTACCTAGTTATGTGGATTTAAAACTAGGTAAAGTAAAATTAGGTAAAATAGAGTAACCAACAACAAGGTAAAGTAAATCTAGGTACTTTTCCCGAAAATTAACTAGGTAATACTAGGTATACCTAGTTACCTAGATAAAAAGTGCACCACACCGGGGTATACCTCCCTTTACGGTGCCAGAAGAAATATCTTAGAAACTGAGGAAAACCAATAAATTATGTAGTCTAAATATTAATCGGCATGGTAGGCCGATTTTTTTATGCTCAACAAGGCCTATTCAAAATTTTACAACCGGGACTTGGGGGTTAGGCTTTGGCATAACATACTGTAGGGTTAAGCTTAGACACAGACTCACGTTTTTAGCCTAGAAAAACAAGTTTAAAAAGGCAGTTTTCTTCCAGCGGTGGGGAATGAAACTTGTCTCACTGGGTACGCCGCTGACTTTGCCCTAAAAGCGATGCGCATCAACGCGACAGTCACCGATCAGACGTTCAGCCAAAGCGACCTGGATGCGCTGGTGCCCAAGTTTGTGGTCTACGCTGCGCAAGGTTTGATTCTGACCGTGCTCAACTCTCTCATTTTCTTTCCCATCTGGGCCTACCGGCAACTGCGTTGCAAGAAAGAATTGATCATTCTAAGCGCTCTAGCTTTCACCGACATTGTAAACGGGGTAGCTTGTCTGTTAGCGGGGGTGATACGAACGATACTGATCTATCAGGACTCGGCTAATCGATTAGTCACCCGGTGGCAATGCTTTCTGACTCCCTGGAATATCAGTTGGGTTTTCTGGATGCACACCTACAGTATAACTTTTTTCACAGTCAGTTTTGACAGATTTCTGGCACTCTGGTTTGCCGGCAAATACAACAGCTTCGGCCGGAAATACGCCTATATATTGTTAGCTAGCACCCACCTGCCTACTTTGGCATTGTCTGTCGGTTATTTGTTGGTTTTGTCGCAGAAAGACGAAGTTCCCAGTCGGCCGGCCATCTGTCACACGAGCTGGGTGTTCGACCAAGATTACTACTTCTACAACAACTTCATAAACACCACTTTTGCTACGTTCAGTGTTCTGATTTTCGTGCCGGTCTACTTTCGCTACAAGAACCAGACTACTGCAGTAGCGCAGGGAGACGCACTGACGCAACGAGAGAGCAAGCGACAACGCCAAATCACCGAAACTGTTATTCTCAGTTCTGTCTTTACGTTCAGTTTCCACGTTTTGCCCCTGCTTTCGCATGGAGTGGTGAGAATGTTGAATTCGTCTAATAAGTTCCTCTCTGTGTTGTTCTCTCTTACCAAAGTTGTCCAAAACCTTAACAGCATGATGAACTTTCCATTGTATTTGACACGAATGCGTGATTTCGCTAAAGGGGTCAAACTTTTCATGTTTTGTAAGCCCATGACAGAGCAGGACGTTGCCACTAGCGTTATGCCCATGCCCTACCGCGGCCAATAGCCAGACATAGGCTAGGGTGGTTAATTTTCAAATCCTGAAGAGGGTAGCGGCGGCTGATGTGGGTTGAGGGGATGGTAAGCCAAAAAAGGTCGATTTTGGGCTTATTTTTCGCTAAAATAGGTTAAAATATGCTATTCTAAGCTCATTTGCACCTAATCTACATACGTAAACCTACTTTTATAATAATTTTCTGTACAAATATCTTCCTAAAAATTCTTGAGGGGTAGCGGCGGCCTGAGGAGGTAGGTCAGAGCTTGAGTGGGGGTCAAGCCCCTCAGCCCCTTTGTCCATGTCTGCCAATATCTACTGTATTACCTTGTAATGCAAGTTGCGAAGAAACTCTCTCGAAATCGCCTGAGATTACGATGTGATACTACAAAGGATCAAAATTATTATTTGTTTCCATGTAGGAAGCTGTGCTGTTTGTGTTGTAAGCATATTACGTACATTAAAATGATGATAAATTTTGATTTCGTACTGTGTTGTAAAATTTGGTGTTATTAAACTTGTTCGTACGTAACGTCTATAACAGTCAGGGAAACCAATTATAGAGACAGAACAACATGTAGAACCAATTATAGAGTATGTAGTGTTAGTGTGTGTGTACCGTTCTTTTAGGTGGTACCAGCAGTTCCTTGCATTGCATTATTTGGAAGGAGGCTTTGGGTGGTACAGTATAAGACTGATCGCATTTTGTGTAGCTATTTTGAACGGCATTAGACTGATGAATTTTGCATCAGTTTCACAGCTGGGACATCAACTACTGATTATTAGTCAAAAATAAAATTCAATAAACAGCTCATTTCTGCACCGTGCCTCAGGTTTGACAGGCATGAAGAAAATCCAAGTAATTCTGCTGATGTGCGTGTACGTGCAAGGTAAACCTATCAATTTCGGTGTCAACTTTTGTATAACCATTTTGACCTTCAGCTCAGGCGGCTTGCACAGACAAAAACGCATGGATCTGCAGAAGGGCTATGAACCTAAACCCTCCGTTTTGCCGTTTGGACCGGTTAGGCCTGTGTTGTGCTTCTTGCAGCAGTAAGTTTGAAAGAACGGTATAACTGATTTGTATATATTGTACATAACTATAATTTAGAGCTACAGTCTACAACCACTCCTACAGCTACTGAAGGTTCTGAACCGGTTCCATCCAGTTCTCCAAGTGATAGTTCCGATGAAGGTAAGCTTATGGGTAATTGTGGTGTTTTTTTAGCATTGGCTATTGGAATTTAGTGCAAAAACCCCAACACTACCCAATACCGCTTGCATCTTGTTGAAGAATCGTTAAAGTTCAAGCCATTACTAGCTATTAGACTGAGCTAATTCTAGAAAATCAACTAAACTTTAGCAAAATTTATGCGGTAATTTATTTTAGTAGCGGTTATAAGCCCACCAGTTAGTTTCCAAAATCGCGGAAAAACTCCAGTTCAAGTGTTGAGCATCCTGCCTTAGTTTTACGATTCCTAATGCTTTCTAGCGCCTTCCTGAGTCTTTTCAGAACAGAAATACACGTGTTACGCACATGTAAACCAAGAAACAGGCTTGATACAGTGCCTGACAACAGGTCCCATTCAAAGCATTTAAGCAAATTTTCTTACAGCAGTTTGTCCATTTGTTTGATCATGCCAATTTTGGTCTTTTCTGTTGTTTTCCTAACAGTTTTGAGCTAGTCTAACCTATTATACGTTACAAAAGTCCATTTTTCAGCTGAAAAATGTCATAAATTAGCTATTTTTCGCTTTAACTTTTTTCGGAATCTATGTTTTTTCTGACCCTTAGGAAAATTCCTAAAAATTCCTAAAAAAATAGATTCCTAAAAACAACACCTCACATCACATCCCTGTTTCAAATTATACGGAGTGTACCTGATCTGTTATTTCACTGAACTACGATTTTTGTTCAGCTGACCAGGTGTTGGCGTATTCGATTAATCTGATATTATTAGCACTATACGTACGCGTCTACCAAAACGAAATGAAATCTTGTTATTCAGAAGAACCCGAAACATCAAGAAGAACTGAGAAGCCACCAACTGCTGACAACTTCAAGAAAACAGTGGTTTCGATTCGAAAACACACGATTCCTGGAGACCACTTGTTTATTCGAGGAGGTCGCAAAGACGGCTCACCCATTCCCATCAGCCATCAAGGGTTCACCACCAGCAACCCTGTAGGGGCAGACCCGGATTTTGAAGCCTGGGTCAAACACGACAACTTTCTGGATTGGACTGGTGCAGAGGACGGACAAGGCAGGGTTTTTAGCTTTCAACTGCCAAATGAATGAAGCAGAGCAAAGGTTTCAGGAAGTCAGAATGGAATGCAAGCCGAAGGTACGCCAATGTACTGGACAGAAGATCACTGGTGGAAAGCTGAATTCAAAATGGATTGCTCCAAAACCGAGAACGGCTGGTTTGAAGTGCAGGGATTCATTTTACAGGCCAGTGGAGAAAAATACTGGCAGTTTGAAAAGAAGAACGTCCGTAGTGGCTTGTGCACTGATGGAGACGGCCAGGTGGTCAGTCCGTATGGTCATGAGAAGAATTTTGTTGTGAAATGCGGCGGTGAAAACAAAATTTATTGGAACCCAGCTGAAGGAGCTTGCACTGTTAATTGATGGGAATTAAATAAGGCAAATTTATGATAGAACAACTTTTACTAGATTGTACTGCAGCACATTCATACACAGGACACACTGTTTTTTTGTTGTACACACATTTAACATGCATTTTGCGAGAAAGTCAACTTAGCTATAAGGGAAGGTCGTTAAGCAACTTTTTTTCGCGGATCCGGCTGGTATCCAAATATGTTAAAATAGATGTCAAACGAACACCAACGGTGAATGTTCGAACATTGGGGACCCCCCAGAACCTGAGCTACACCCCCTCAAAGTTGGGTCGGTAGCCCCTTTTCGGCCCTTTTCTCGACATTTTCTCAAACGATCACCATTCACTCGTTTCTCAAGATTCAGAATAGGCGTGCACATGGTTGGATAGCCCTGACAGTTGCCTTTCAGACGCTGCACACAGCGCTTCCGGAACACACCCGGTTAGCGAGATATTCTCCGAAAACTACGAAATTTAGCGAAATTCCGACTCGATTTTTTTTCGAAAAATCGCTGTAACTTCTGCCATATATGCGGGGTCAAGCTGATTTTTGCTAAAAAGATAAAACGCAAAATGCCAAACAAAATTAACCTATTTCGGAGGCAAATTTTTGGGGGTGGGGGGGGGGGGTGTTTTGCAATTTGAAGCCAGTCAAAAAATATTTTTTTGCTCAGAATAAGAAACAAACACACAATTCTGGTGCAGTTTCTCCCGCTGATTACGAATATGAACTCGGTTTGGCTGGATTCCTTTTGGTTCGGGAGAAATTTGCATCCAAATCTTCGAGTGGATGTATTTCTAAAGTGGCACTGCTCATTAGCATGAGCAAGAACCATGCTAGATAGCAGTTTTTCTTATGTAGTTTTTGATGCTGATTCTGAAGATAATCGTATTTTTTATCTACGTTGAGCAGTTCTGAAGATATGGGCATTTTGAGAATTTGCTAACAAAACCGTTGCAGTTGGTATGCAATGGTGGTTTGAAATGTTACTCAATTCTGTGATATGCTAGATACGGAGCCATGGAATTAGCATCACCTAATGCAGTTTTTGCCGCTGATTATGAAAATTACCTCTATTTTTCAATCCGACAGCTTCTGAGTGAGTTACTTAGGCCTGGTGCCCTGTCATCCACATTATAAGAAATTTATCAAACAGGTGCGTAAAATAACAACTGTTATATGCAGGTTTCTTCGCTGATTCAGAATATGACCTTATTTTTGCGCTACAATGACCTTGTCATGAGTTATAGACCTCTAAAGTTACTTCAATATCCATGCTTTCAGGAGTGGTAATCTGGAAATAGATAGTCTGCGCTTTGGCACTTGTGAAGCGAATTATCTATCAAAAATAGTGTATCCGACCTATTTTGAACCGCTGGTTTCAAAAATGACCTTACTTCTGCTCTACAAGCTATTGATTTTAAGATACAACTTTCTGCACTTCTTTCACAAGAATATGACAGAACCCTAAAATGAAAAGCTTGTAGAGCAGAAGTAAGGTCATTTTTGAAACCAGCGGTTCAAAATAGGTCGGATACACTATTTTTGATAGATAATTCGCTTCACAAGTGCCAAAGCGCAGACTATCTATTCCCAGATTACCACTCCTGAAAGCATGGATATTGAAGTAACTTTAGAGGTCTATAACTCATGACAAGGTCATTGTAGCGCAAAAATAAGGTCATATTCTGAATCAGTGAAGAAAACTGCATATAACAGTTGCTATTTCACGCACCTGTTTGATACATTTCTTACAATGTGGATGACAGTGCACCAGGCCTAAGTAACTCACTCAGAAGCCGTCCGATTGAAAAATAGAGGCAATTTTCATAATCAGCAGCAAAAACTGCATTAGGTGATGCTAATTCCATGGCTCCATATCTAGCATATGACAGAATTGAGTAACATTTCAAACCACCATTGCATACCAACTGCAACGATTTTGTTCGCAAATTCTCAAAATGCCCATATCTTCAGAACTGCTCAACGTAGATAAAAAATATGATTATCTTCGGATTCAGCATCAAAAACTACATAAGAAAAACTGCTTTCTAGCATGGTTCTTGCTCATGCTAATGAGCAGTGCCACTTTAGAAATACAGCCACTCGAAGATTTGGATGCAAATTTCTCCCGAACCAAAAGGAATCCAGCCAAACCGAGTTCATATTCGTGATCAGCGGGTAAAACTGCACCAGAATTGTGTGTTTGTTTTTTATTCTGAGCAAAAAAATATTTTTTGACTGGCTTCAAATTGCAAAACACCCCCCCCCCCACCCCCAAAAATTTGCCTCCGAAATAGGTTAATTTTGTTTGGCATTTTGCGTTTTATCTTTTTAGCAAAAATCAGCTTGACCCCGCATATATGGCAGAAGTTACAGCGATTTTTCGAAAAAAAATCGAGTCGGAATTTCGCTAAATTTCGTAGTTTTCGGAGAATATCTCGCTAACCGGGTACGTTCCGGAAGCGCTGTGTGCAGCGTCTGAAAGGCAACTGTCAGGGCTATCCAACCATGTGCACGCCTATTCTGAATCTTGAGAAACGAGTGAATGGTGATCGTTTGAGAAAATGTCGAGAAAAGGGCCGAAAAGGGGCTACCGACCCAACTTTGAGGGGGTGTAGCTCAGGTTCTAGGGGGTCCCCGATGTTCGAACATTCACCGTTGGTGTTCGTTTGACATCTATTTTGACATATTTGGATACCAGCCGGATGCGCGAAAAAAAGCTGCTTAACTTTTCTAAGTTGACTTTCTCGCAAAATGCATGTTAACAACACTAGCCTTTTTGTACGGCTTATATACAAAGCTGTTTTATAATATAATCTATTGATATGAAGTTTATCTATAGAACAGGTATGCAAAATACAACATAGTTGACTGACAGGACATTATGAGAGATGAGAATGCAAAAATGTATTATGTATTTTGGTTAACACAAACTTGATTTTAAAAGTTCTTTCTGTCTCAGATGATCTGCATCTGAATACCACCACCAGCACTAGGGCCCGGGTTTGATTTCACCAACATTTCGCGCACTTTTCGTTTGATAGTTCTATAAATCAGAACATAAAGTATTTTTGATTCGTTGATTGATTAATTGCTTGCTTGCTTGCTTGCTTGCTTGCTTGCTTGCTTGCTTGCTTGCTTGCTTGCTTGCTTGCTTGCTTGCTTGCTTGCTTGCTTGCTTGCTTGCTTGCTTGCTTGCTTGCTTGCTTGACTGACTGACTGACTGACTGTTTTTATTTGTTTGTTTGTTTGTTTGGTTGGTTGGTTGGTTGGTTGTTTCCTTTGCTCGTTGGTGTCCGTCTCTGTCTCTGTCTCTGTCTCTGTCTCTGTCTCTGTCTCTGTCTCTGTCTCTGTCTCTGTCTCTGTCTCTGTCTCTGTCTCTGTCTCTGTCTCTGTCTCTGTCTGTTACCAACCTGTTGATGGTGAGATAGACAAAAGGGTTGATTCCACTGTTAGCGATCCAGAGTATGTTTCCAAGGGCGTAGGTGTACTCAAAACCAAACTCGTTGAAGAGCAAAGGCGCCAGATGCCAGAACGAAGTGAGGGCCATGGTGAAGCCGCAGATAATTCCCGCTTGCATCATCACTAGACGTTCCTTGGCCATTTTGCGAGCTTTCTGATCCCTTGCCTGCCCTCCCACTCGCACTGGCTCAGGGTTGACCGAGTTTTTGCGCTGAAAACAAGCCAAACATCGACTATATTTCTTTCACAGTTCACAGACCAGCACACGCAGATAGAGAACAATGAGGCAGTACCACCCAGCAGACGACCACAAGTTGAGCATGTTTTGATAGAAGGTGGCCGTTTTGAGAGCGTGGTACCAGGGCTTGGCACTGTCGAAGTAAAACGCGAACAGAGACCAGATGTAGATGCACCCACTGTCAGGGTGCAGGTGAACTGCATACCAGACCAAGCTGTACGTCCAACAGCCTACGATCCACAGCTGAAATAGTAGGGCTACCCTACATAGTACCGGTACCGGTACCCATAGTACTACCATATACAGAATTTTCGGCCTGGCCCGGCGCGCTTTTATTTGGTAAAAAAAACGGCTGAGTTCAAATGAGCCAAATTTAGCACTTCTTCGGCTCTTTTTCATAGTTTTCCTTATTGAGACTCAGTTTTTATCTTTAACTGATATACAGTATTTTTTATGTTTAATTTATAATATTTATTATATAATATAATTTATAATTAATAATATTTAATGTATACGATATTTTTCTAACAAAATCAAAGAAAACGAGTTAAAAAATTCGTTAATTTGTCAGAATATTAGCGAATAACCTTAAAACAACACACTTATATAGGGCTATACTGAAATCGCAAGAAAATAAACAAAAATTCTCGGTATTTAACCACAAGTTTTTAGGGCCGCCCCTGCCCGGCCTTTCAAACGACCCCGACAGCTAAAATATCCTTCTAATTAAATGAAACTACACTGCAGTGTAGTGTGCTAGCTTGCTCACTTTAAACTCTTACAGTACCCTATTCAGCGGTTTCTATCTGGCCGCCGACCTGCCAATCGATCGGCCAGAGCGCGCTCTTTCAAACGACCCCGACAGCTAAAATATCCTTCCGATTAAAGTAAACCTGAAAGTTAATTCCCTTTTTTGGCAATCGGTACAGTATATGGTACACCTCGGGCACTGAGACCAGTGGCGTATCCAGGATTTTGGAAAGGGGGGTGTAAAATTTTGAAAGTGCCTGGTTGGGCGGCTGCCCAACCAGGGTAAGAAAATTTAGCAAAATTAGCCTTCAAAAACGCGTCTAAAACGCATTCCGAGCTTAAAATTAACAAAAATTACAAGTTTTAGTAGTTTATAATGGCCTGGTTGGGCTTCTGCCCGACCAGGGCGAGAAAAATTTCAAAATTTAGCCTTCAAAAACGCAACTAGAAGGTATTCTGAGCACAAAATAGACAGTTTTAGTACATAATTCATTAGTTTCTTATATTTTTGACAGACTTTTTCTTCCTACCTCCACCGCAAAGGGGGGTGTACACACCCTACACTCCCCCCCTGGATACGCCACTGAGACAGTACATTGCACGTTACCGTATACCAAGTGCCTGTATGACATGTAAAAATCTACAGTAACTGTACTTTGACGGCAAAGCGAGAGAACAAGAAGTGATCGTAGCGTGGCGGCAAGCAGATGGTGACAAATCGGTTGAGAGCGATGGCATGCAGCAGAAACAAGTAGGGAAACCAACTGAGAGCGTGGTGAGTGCTGCCCACTATTCTGTTGAGCCTAAATCACTCAGCAACTCTACAGTATTCCATTGATTCAGTATACAATACCAGTACGGTACGGTATCGGCGAGACCAGCTACAGTGGCTATGCCGGCAGCCGCCTGTCCAGTTAGTGCCACCATGTCTGCCAAGCCCAAATGAAACATCAGCTGAATCACCTTCATGTTAGTCAGGCTTAGAGCACAGCTTTTCATTGAGTTTTTGAAACTTCTTATAGCTGTATTGTATGCATGCACTATAGCAGGGATAAACATTTTTCCGAAAAAAATTCTGTTTTTTTTTCCAGTTTTTTTCGTTATTTTCCAACATCACGGAAAAAACTCCAGCTCAAGTTCTGAGTATCCAAGCCTGGTTTGACGATTCCTAACGCTTTCTAGCGCCTTCCTGAGTCTTTTCTGAACAGAAATACACGTCTTACGTAGATGTAGATCTCGA
Organism: Sabatieria punctata; assembly: GCA_030248155.1. Lineage (NCBI taxonomy): Eukaryota > Metazoa > Nematoda > Chromadorea > Araeolaimida > Comesomatidae > Sabatieria > Sabatieria punctata. The sequence continues at coordinate 93,163 of JASANB010006177.1, forward strand.
AACAGGCACGAAACAGTCTCTGACAGGCGCCATCATAAACGCTGTATGCAAATTTTCTTACAGCAGTTTGCCTTTTGGTTTTAGATTGCCAAATTTGGTCTTTTCTGTTGTTTTTCTAACAGTTTTGAGTTAGTCTGGCCTATTACACATCGCAAAAGTCCCTTTTTTAACTGAAAAATGACATAAATTAGCTATTTTAGCTTGAGTTTTTCCGCTATTTATGTTTTTTTCCGACCCTCAGGAAAAAAACCGGCTTTTTCCGAAAAAAACATCGGAAAAACCACACCTCAGATCCTTGCACTTATAGCATGTGCTAGAGTCTAAATTTTGCAAATTAGACCTGAGCTAGGCTAAAAATTTGCGATTTAGCTTCTGAAAGAAACCTACATTGTACGCTTTCTTTGAAGTCTAGAGAGAAAACGAGATTTATACAGAAAACTTACTTGAAAACAGGAGTGCTCTTTCAATTCAACATCTTTGCGTATCACCCACAAGCAGGGCAGGTAAGCGGCAACTTCGGCAACCGATAGTAGAGTGGCCGTTGTTCCAATCAGCACGTCGTCAGTGCTGTAGGTTGCGTTCATACTGTACTGTATGAGTGCTTTTCGTCTCGACAAATAAGTTTGATTACCGTTTGTCTGTCTGGGGAACGGCTAATTAGGCGCGTGTCAATGTATTAGCCAAGCTCGTTATAAAAACAGTTGCAGAACTTAATTAGCGTCTGGTTAGAGCTCAACTCCTACACATTGGGCAATTAGCGGAATTTGTCGAGAGAAGTTCGATATTTCATTGTATTGGAAGTAGTTAGAACCAGTTCACCCTACAAGTGGCAATCATTAGTTTTTAAATGATGCACAGGCCAAATTTTAACTTTTCCGTTCTCAAACATGATTTTAGCGAGGAAGGAGGGAGGTAATATCAGAATGGATCAGCTTCATTTTTTCGTTCGAAATACTGAGAAACAATTGCACGAGATAGAAGCAAGCACTGAGATGATGCCAATGGTTACTGTATGCAGATTTCTTTGATTTCTCACGTATAATTTTAGTCGTTTATACTACAGTTCACAAATTGTAAATAGAAAGAACATAAACCGGCTTTTTCACTCAAGTGAAAATCGATTCTATAAATGTTCTGCGCTAAGAGTAATGTCTCGATGAATACCGCCTGCAATGTACATGCAGTAATGAGATCTAACCAACAATGACAAAAGAAAATACTGTACAGCAACATCAGTATACAATGTCTTTGGATACATACATACAGATTTGATTGATAAAAGAAGCAGTATAAGCTTATGTACAAACTATACTAGTGATTTCGAGCAACAAAGAAACCTTCTTGGGACAGAGGGTAGCTCAGAGGACCAAAAATCTATAAAATTCGACATTTAGGAAGGATATCGCTAATAAAATGAACTTCTGCTGCATGCGCAAAAATGTCTGTCTACTTACGAAGAAAACAGTGAGATCGCAGGGAATTTTCCATGAAAATTGCACTAAACTGGATAAAAAATACCGATTCTCAAATACCTTTGTCCCAAAATAATCGGTATACCGGGTATGGGTATTTATTCAAATACCTGGAATCGGTCGGAATTTGTACCTGGAAAAATACCCAATTTTCGGTATGGGTTCGGCATACCCAATCAACAGTACTATATTCCATTAAGGATGTATTAAAGCTTTGTTGCATAGTCACATTGAACAATATGCATTAGAGATGGGAACGGAAATTAATTTAAGTACCCCTCTCTATAAGCATTGTCTACAGTAGCAGAGGAGCCAGTGCCAATAGTACAGTGCATTAGAGATGGGAACGGAAATTAATTTACGTGCCCCTCTCTACATACAAGCAAACGGCTTTAGGAAGATTTTTCTATAGATTGGTTGGCCGACCTCCCATAAATGAGATGGTTTCTTGGTGACTGTTTATATAGGTTCTGCTGAATATATTAATCGAGATAAGAACAAAAAGCCCTGGAGATACCTATCAGTGACGCACACCAGCGCTAATAATCACGATATTAACCGACCACACACTGCTTTCAAGCAGGAATCCATAAAAGTTTCCATACGCCCTCCAAATTACGTACAATCATATCGTGTTTTTCACACAGAACAAAACATCTTCTACATAACCGAAAAAATCGTTCAGACTAGCGGAAAAGATTGGCAGAAAAACGTAAATTTTCTTTCAGTGATTTTTTAACCATTATAAGTAATAATTTTTGGTCGTTTCCGAATCCAAACAGGCAGATTGAGCAAGTTTTGGACAAAAGTTCCTATTTAAAGCAATTTTCAGTATAGAAACGTCATCGTCGTCCCTTGAATTGTTCCTCAGAAGTTAGATAGAAGAAACAGACATAGATGGCTATTATTCAGAAAACAATCGACTTGTGTTCTTTCGTTTTTTTTTTCAAAACCGCGGCAAAATTACATCTGTGGTTCTGATCATCCTAGCCTATTCATTTCTTTTTCTTCCTTAATAGTGCATACAATAAAAGAATGAAATGGCGAAAATTAAGGGTTGCAGAATCTTCAACCCCGTTTGTATAGGGTTAACGGCAAAGGGCAGAGAAGCCAATTCTTGTATCATTCGAAAGCCTGAAGTCAAGGGCAGCCGGAACCGATTGAAACCATTTCGCCGAATTCGTCGTTTTTTCACAACAATCACGAACCTGAAAAAAAATCCACGAAAAAGCCGATTTTCAGTAGTTAAGAAGGAATCAGATTTGTGGCAATCCCGCCAATTGCGGTAAGAAAAAAAAGCGGTGCTATACAGGTAACAAGTATGGTGATTTGAAATCCGATTGAAACAAATTTTAACATACATGTAATAATAGATCATCCGCCGAAGGGGAAGGGGTCTGGTGCTGGTCGGGGCCTGAGCGCAAATTCTAGGGAGGGGTTGGGCACTAAAAAACGGTCAAAAATCGCAAAAAATAGCACTTTTTCGGCTAAAAATCATCAAAAATCGCTAATTTGGGCTCAAATAGAGCTAAAAATACTGTTTTGGCAATTTTTGTGTTTGACATTGTAAAAAATCGCACAAATTTGCTCACAAAATTAGTTGCCAGAAGGGAAGGGGTGGCAAAAACGTCTCGGGAGTCCGATCCGGGGGGTCTGGCCTAAGTCGGGTTGGGGCAGACCCTCTGTTACATGAATGAATTTGAATCAATTCTCCTTTCTACGGAAAATGGACGTTAAAAACGACGAATTCAGTCTCAAAAATTTACGCTTGAAGTTGCGAAAACCGTTTTCGGACCACTTTCAGCCGTTTTTTGTATTTTCTAATCAGCATAGATTGGACGTGCGTTGCCTTTCCCATCCCTAGCTATATGCAAATTTTCTATCACCAATCTGATTTTTTTCCAATAATTTTGACTAATTAGCTCGAGTAGTTTTTCCTCAAAATAGGTTTTATTCGACAAAAGGAGAAGAAAAGCAAAAAACACCTTACCTCATTTCCCTGTTCAGGACACCAGGTCATCAAGGCAACAACTCCTCTAGAAAATGATCTATTGCAAGCATGAACACAACAAGCAGGTTATAAAGCAGCAGTACTAAACAAGCAGCGACATGTTGTTGACAGCTGCCTTTCAAAAAATGAAAATTCGTCGAATAAGATCAAATGGCCGAATGTTAATTTATTCGAAAAGACGAACGGTTTAACCCAGCAGGCGCAACATAACTCAAACGGGTTGACAGTAGTACTAACTAAAACAATTATTGGTCGGTATTACATAAAGATTTAAGAGTCAATCTCTGATGCGGTCCAGTCTTGACTTGAGAGTAGGCGGGTGGTCTGGTCAGAGCGTGAAAAGAATCTCTGCTGAAGAGAGCTGAGAATTGACGCTCTAACTTGAACGGCCTCTGAAACGGATTCTGTCCGGCCCGAGAAACGGCTCTCTGAAAATCGTCCATAAGTGGTCTACTAAACTTATGGAAAAAAGTTGCGATTATTTTCAAAAGGTGTACAAAGATGCCCTTACGTAGTTTGGCACCCTCAAATCATTTGAAAAAATCAGCAACCATTGACTCAGAGCCTTAGAATAGGTTCATCTCAACCTCAGCTACGTATTTTGCGCAGTTTGACGACCGAACAGTGTTTTTAGACGGTTTGAAATTAAGACAAGTGGAAAAGAAGCACCCAAACGAGTCCCAATTGATGATATGTAAAAATAAGGTAAAAGCTCAGTTTTGTTCTAACGTGGCCAGCCAGACAGGGACCGTACTTTATAACTGTGAAAAGTAGTACCGCATTTTAGCTTCATTATATTCTGGGAGAGCACCCAAAGTGAAAATTTTCAACAAAGACGACCGAGTACGGTATCAAACGACTGCTCCCAACATGCAAATTATTTATTTTACCCAAAACGTCTAATTACTGAGTGCTACATGCAGCTTTAATATAGATTCGCGTTTTCGACCAGCGTCTGTGCCGCTTTCGCCTTCTTGCCTTATCGATCATTGATCCAGAAGAGTATCTTGATTAAAGATGATTTTCTATGACTATACCTAAGCCTGAGCCAAAGTGCAAGTCTAACCCTAACTCTAGAAATCCAACCGTGAACATAAGCCTAGGTTTTTTATTTATTTGGCTCCAAAGGCCACGTCTGGTACCAAATAGTTTTCCCAAAGCACGGGGCACAAAGAATACAAACATCATACATACATACATACATACATACATACATACATACATACATACATACATACATACATACATACATACATACATACATACATACATACATACATACATACATACATACATACATTCATACATACATACATACATATAAAAAGAAACATCATACATGCAGAGTTAAGTTAAACTAGATACTGGCAAAGTACAGGTTTCAATTAATATACGCTCCTAGCATTTGTGGGAAACTGGCGTTGTGATGTTGTGGCCCAATTGACTGGAGTTGCACTGACTGGGCTTCTTCGCGTCTGTTCTGGGTCCGCGACGACCTAAGCAAGTGCCCGACACAGACTTGCCAACAGCTTTTACTGGCGCTCTCTGACAAACCAACACCAACACTCTCTCAACTGCCAACTACCACTGCCGGTACCACATCGACGACCCAAATCTGGGTCAGAGCAAGCCCAGACACATTCTCAAGACGACAATGCAGCAATACCGTACAACGCGGCAAACACAAATTAGTAAACCAACTACATTATGTATGAATTCAAATCAATTACATTTGACAGCATTAACTACGACTGGAAGTAGTCGACGTAAAGCCCAACCCAGACCGCCGAAAGCCGGTGATGGCCAGTAGGTAAATGGGAACCGAACCGGCGCTGCCGTTGCACCCAATGGCAGCAAAGGGGAGGGTTGTTTGTAGACAGGGCTACCCCATTGAAGGGCTCTGAAAAGAGCGAGGGGTGTCCTGAGCTGTCCGAAAAAGAACAGTGGAACTCATAAACAAACAAACAAACTACGTATTCAGGAAGATCATTCCAAGAATGAATACGTTGCCGAAAACAACATTTCCTAACATGTAATTTACTTGAAACTTGAACAGTTTAAGCGAATTTCTACTTCTAGTGGCGGCATGGCTAAAATGGAAAATGTCAGTGAGCTCAAAAGCTGAGCATGCAGTGTTCACGCCTTTTTTGAATTCATTCCAGCCCTTGTTACGAGCCATCTTGCCTTGTTTATTTCCATTCTTTCTATAGGACCTGTCTGCGTTACCCTTCACTTTCATAGCTCCTTTCACTCTAGCCGTTCCGTTTGAACCGTCGTATGACTTATATGGATGACATTAACTGTCATACCGCATAAGAAGCGTTTTTCCTGTTCATTTTGGAAAGATAGCTACCAATTTTATCACGTCAGTAGGCCTTACCTGAGATGTATTCACATAAATTTTAATCATCCTTGAAAGACTGATTAAAAAGCCAAAAAGAAAAATGCGCCGTCGCAACACCTAGCGACCAAAATAATGCAAACATCTGAGCCCATTGACAGATTTGTGCACACCAACACATGGATAGTTAATTTGCTGCCCATTAAAGGATTCCTATAATTTCGTCCAAATTCTGGGACGAAAAAATAATTTCAATTGAAAAATGGACCAAAAATGTTCACACTTGAAACACTAATCTACGCAGCGAGTCTTCTGTTTGTTTCATTCAATCCAAACAAAGTATCAATCAAACGAACAGGTCGGTTGTGGTGCCTAACAGATGCCGCGCGCGTTTGTATTCCGGCCGATCGTCTGAGGAGTCGATAAGATCAGAGCCCAGTTAGGAGGCCAGACTTTACCAGTATCTCCTCTCTTATCTTTCACCTGCTCGTACATTAGTATAGAACTGCTGTCACTTTCGTACGTATTGTCGTTCACAAATTTCTAACACTTTCTTCCAACAAATGGCCGACCAGAATGGTTCGAATTGCGAGACCACCAGCGAACACCCCCGACAGCTGATTCCTGAGTTGTTGCGACAATTCTACCACCTGGGCTGGGTGTCTGGCACCGGCGGAGGCATTAGCATAAGACAAGGAGACGAAATCTTTATAGCCCCTTCTGGAGTGCAGAAAGAACGAGTACAATCTGAAGATTTGTTCGTACAAACTATTGACGGCCTGGATGTTTGTGAACCGAAGAACAAAGCCCTTAAACGAAGTGAATGTACCCCACTTTTTATGAACGCCTACTGTTTGAGGAGTGCCGGTGCGGTCATACACAATCACTCCAAGTGGGCTAACTTGGTGACGTGGCTGTTTGAAGGACCGGAATTTAGGTAAGGCTTTTGTTTTATATTTGTTCAGCTAGGTCTCTTGCTTAGGCAGTAGTAGTTTTTCGCGTCCTCGCACCGTTCGCAGCCGCAGCCGTAAAACTGGGCGCCGATCTTTGAAAGCAGTAGGTTTGGACTGCATCGCAACAATTTCTTGCTTTTTTGAAACAGAAAAACTCCAACACATTTTTAGGTTAAACTTTATTGTTAATTTATTAGTATAATACAAAGTTTGAAATTTTTTGGGACGCACATAGTATACAACAAACATAACACACAGGTTAGGATAGGGTGGAGCATTTAAATAACTGAAGCAACATTTTCTGTCCATTTTGCGAATTCGTATCGCTCTTGTCTAACATTTCTAATGTTATTACCTAGCTGCTAGTCAAAGGCATATTTAGCAATAATAAGTTTTGCGGTAAGTCTGATAAAAACAGATTCAATTGAAAGAATGCTTTTCGTACTTCTACAAGCATACAATATGTACGTATTTGAGAATTAAGGCAAATAGCATCCATTTTTGAGTGTTTGGCTTCTTGGAGTCACCTAGCAAACTCCAATACATTCTACCTACAGTATGCTGGATCGGTTTGCGGATGTTACCATGCCCTACAGTACATGGGCATGTGGTATCTTATGCCCCCAACTTGGGCTCGACTCACACCACTCCACTGGGCCCCATCCACTCTTCTGAAACCCACTTTGTGTTGAGTGTAACTATGGGTTGGGGGGAATAAGAGAAGGTCAGAAATGGGACTATATATTAATTAATTGACTTCCTTATGACTGTACAGACTCCGGAGCGTGCCCTATACTGATGCGTACCCCAATTTATTATTAATTATGATCATAAAATCATTAATTTCTGTTTAGGATCGGTTCCTCATTTCCCCCGGCCCCGCCCAGCTACACCTGATCCCCTGCTTTTCTTCCTAGTAACAAACAGACCCATCCATTCACTGTTATAGGATAACAAGTCAAGAGATGATCAAGGGCATAAGGGACCAGCAATCTGGAAAAGCGCTTCGCTACGACCAGGAACTCGTTGTTCCCATAATTGACAACACCTGCTTCGAGGCTGACTTGAAGGACTCGATGGCTGATGCCATCAAGAAATACCCCTCCACCTGCGCTGTTTTGGTCAGACACCATGGTGTTTATGTTTGGGGCGATAGTTGGCAGCAAGCCAAGTCTATGGCTGAGTGCTATGACTACTTATTCGAAATAGCTTGCGAGATGCATAGACTGGGTATTAGCAACGCTAAAAAGTGATACTCAAAAACTGGCTAGCTAATTTGGTGCAGAGATTGCTTTTGACTGTCCCTTTCGGAATCGCACCACTCTTGGTTTTTCTGGGTCAAAAATAAATCTGTTGGTCTTCACAGGGAAACGTACAGTTAGCATAATGTTAACACGGTGATGGCATGTTTGTCTCCTTTGTTCGTTATGTATGGGTTGCACGATGATTTCGAAAGGGATAATAGCAGACTGAGAACAATTTGTTTATTGTTCGTTATGTTCCATTTTGTTGATTTTTTCATCTCGCAACTTCTGGCATGGCTCTATTAAACGCTTTGATAAGGCTAAGTCTTGTATTGTAAACCTAAAGAAGCATATGCGGTCTGTGCTTAGAATAGAAAGTATACTTTAAAGTCAGCGATTTCTTAACTAATAAAAATATGGTACCGAATTACTGGAAAAATCTCTGACTTTTTCCAGTTGTTTCATTTCAATCGTCGGAAGTCAAGAAGTCAGAAAACTCAAGAAAAATGAAATTGGTCAAGAATTCATAAAGATCACTGAATTTTAGGGAAAATTTAGATGATTTTTGTAAGGAAGTGGCTATTTTTTACCGTTAGACTTTTTTGCTCTTACAACCCTTCCGTTCGCGCAAAGCGAACAATTTATGTCCAATGAATAGAAAAACTCTTAGCTTTACTTTTAGCGAACAACTGGGAAAGGATTTTTTCCAAAGTTCGCACGCGCACAGTCTTTTTTTACGTACTTTTGAAAGCGCTTTATCACTCCGTACGATTGACTAAAGTTTTTCAAACATCGTTATTGACTCTGTTGTACGAAACACTGCTATAATCAGCTTCTGATATAACTGAGCGACACTTACAAAGAGCCACTAAGTACCTCCTAATTTGTTCGTTCAAAGCAGCATAAATTAAGACATTAGCAGCAGAATTTGCGGTCGAACCCATGCCCACATAAGGAGAAATTTTTCCCATTAACTCTGCTGGGGCCTTGGCCGTAGTAGCCACTGCAAAGACCAAATTAGGCAAGACCCAGAACAAACAATAGAATAACAACACCACAGCCACTGTTTTGGTTATTTTTGCTTGTCGTTCCAATGATCTTCTCATGGAATCGTTGCTACTTGCCTGTTGAATTTGCTTTCTCATCATACAGAGGGCGCGTGAATAGACAACTACTGAAGCTCCACCTACTATTACTGTAAATGCCGCCCAATAAACCACATAGGGCCGTGCAACACTTCCGCCGGGGGTACAGTTGTTAGAGGTAGAGGTTAGATCAACACCCAAGAAGGAAATGCCAACAGCTATGCAAGAGTAGACAGCAGAAACAAGGGCACACTTTATTGCGTAATGCAGATGGTTCTTTTGACGGTATTTGGAAGGGTGTGTGAAAATTTGTAGTCTATCCAAAGCTATGCACAGGGTTACAAGTTGACTTGACTTGATGCCGAACAGAAAAGTTGACACCATAGCTATGCAGTGGCCTTTTGAGGGCAAAGTGGGTTGGTTGAACTGAAGGCGCAAATGATTGAGACTTTGAATGAGTTGACCGAACCCTAAACAGCATTTTAATAAATCAGACTTCAAAGTTTCTTTTTGTTTGATTCATCCAGCTTACAGTCACAGCAAAGCTATCGCATACATGTATGTACATATAGTCCTAGGCTATAATCCCCTGACTAACATACCAGTAATTAGGTCAGCAGCAGCAAGCAGCGCAACTAAGTACAAGCAATCCTTGGTTCGTAAGGATTTGAATCTGAGGAAAGCAGCTAGCACAACAAGGTTGCCCAGCACCGCAAAAAGACTGAGACAAATGTTTGACAAGTAAAGATAGAAATGATGATTGCTGAAGAGAAAATGGGTGTCATTTACAGCTGTAGCCATTGCTATCGGGTCAAAGCGAGAACGAGTTTTTCTCCCGAGAGTTGGAATTGGGCTTGAGAAAATAGAGAGTGTTGGGAGCAGATATAATTAAGGCTGCGCTATTTCAAGAGAATAAAATGCAATTAGAGTAGGTCCAAAATCGATATTGCCACCAATCATAAAGTCGTTATTCTTCTGTGGTTTCAATGACAACATCACAGCCATATGAACATATTATATTATAAGTGTATATGAATTATATGGAAGTGGAAACAACAAGTAAAGCATCATAAAAACAGGTTCTGTTGTGGACGCCAGTTTATTACTATGTGTCAAAGCCAGCAGAAAGACTACAATATAATATGTATATATAGCAGAGAAGATCATCACATGACAGTTAGTACAGAGGGTACAATACAGATCATTCACTCAAACTATATCATTGTATTTCGGTTCAGGGTATTTATCGAGAGGCCAAAAGTGCATTAGAGGGCGACTGAGCAGGTCATCCAAAGCAGGGCGCAAAACAAATCGACTCTTGTAAGTTTTCTCAGTCTCCGGGTCATAACTGGGGTCTGGCATTATGCGGCGACGGTCGTAAGGTCCGTTTTGGAGTCCAGAATTCGCACCCCGACCCACTCTGATCAAACGGCCGTCTAGTGAATAAAATCTTTCTGGAGACTGCAATACTGCGCCCACATTGCGAGAACAGTCCAGTAAGACCAACACTGAAACATAAAACCATAGGTCATAAGATCAATAGTAAACCTAAAACTGTGTGCAAATTTAAAGTAAAATAGTAAACCTCTGGGAAAAGAAGCCTCCATGTCAATAGCAACACATTTAGTCTTCGAATCGGGGGGTTTGCTCAAAACACGATTTTCACTGCTATCCTTTGGAACCAATCGCAACAGATCCACTGGAACACCATCCACTTTGTCCTTTTGCACAGTCCATCGACAGTCGTATGCTCCTCTGAAAAAAAATACAAGTCAATATTCTTGGTTAGGCTAAACTAAATGAGTGTATTATACTAAAGAAGCTATTAAACGTAAGCAATACAAAAACTCTGCCAAATAAAATAGACTCACTTCTTGACTGTACACAATGCTCCAACGGCATAATAGCGACCAGCCAGAATGGATTGATTGAGTTTATGGAGTAAACTTTGATTAGGTATCGATTTTAAATGCAACCCGGCTAGTTCGTATAAAGAGGAATTGTACGTTGTGAGCAACTTCTGCCAAACCAGATCCAGCTCCCTGTCGCTGTTCAGTTGGGCCAATTGGTACTGTTCTTTCTGACCGTTTTTTTGGTGAGCGAACCACCAGTCGAAGCTACGAGTTTCTGGTAGGTACAAGTAGAAACAGGCCACCACCGGAAGTGTATCGGCTAAACTAGGCATCAACGGCTCTGGTTCAGGTCCATCTAGTTGTAGCCATAAACGGGAACCTAATAAAAAATTGCACAATCGTAAACACTAAGCAGAGGAATCTTACAAAATCGGCTTCTCATGTTGGATGCAGTCTTAAAACTAAGGTTGCACTTGTCCCACTGCAATGGACTCTTCACAGGACTCATACCCTCCATGCACGCTAGACTGTCCTGCTTAGCTGTACAGTGCCATTCTAAAAGAGAGAGAAAACAGAAGACTGGCTTCAAAGAAACAAACATGCAGAAGCTTACTGTCACAGTATCGCATAAATTCAGTCATACCGGACAGTTTATCAGCACATGGTCGGGACACCCACTCTGCAAAGGAAAGAGGCAGCCTGCACTGCAGCAAAACTGTTCACAACAACTTACTGTAAAGCTTATTAAGGGGGTCAGCTCTAATAGCTACACACTGATGGTCGGAATTGACACCAGCCGGCTGGAGTTCTGGTTCTTGTGGAGTGAGGAAGTTGTCAAAGAAATAATGCGTGCCATCCAACCAGGAACAGGTACTTCGGTCGAATGCGTTCTCGCAATAGAGTCCAATCCAAAAATGCTTGATGACTAAAGAAATTTGCATTCCGCAAGCAAGCCATACTCTCTCCTCAAAAGCACATACCAAACGGTCCGAACTGACATAATGCCGGAAAGGTGTATTGTCTTCTGCTTTGACAGGGAGTCAATTCAATGGTTCTTCGTCTCAGATTCAGGTCTGCGCAACCATCCTTGATATTGGACTGATGGGAGTATGGGGCCCAGTTGTACTTCGCTTCAAACGGCTTTATGCCCACAAAGGCAAACCTCCATCTCTGGTCCTGAGCCGAATGATCTGGCCCTAGGTGCCAGTAGTCTGCATAGGGATGATTCTGAAAACAGATCTTTTTATAATACATAGAATCAATGGCAAAAGAACCGCACCCAGGCCTTCAGAAATATTTTGTGAGCAGGTAGTTCAGAAGCAAGCCTGCCTTTCTTCTTCTTACAGTAGTGCTCGGCAGCCCACCAGCTGCTGGCCAACCGCAGCGGCATAAAATAGCAGCGTACTCTAGTGGTAGTTTCGTGCAAATAAACCAAAGAACCAAATTCTGGTGTGTCACAGTAATTGTACCAATAGGCATCTAAAATATAGAGAAAATGCAACAGCAAAAAGCTCAAGTAAAGCACATTGGGAAATAAAGCAACTTACTATGACCATCAGAGGACAATTTCGACTTTGCAGGAACAAAGTAAGTTCCTCGCTTATCTGAGCTAATGGGTGTGTTTGAACCGAAATACCAATTGTAGCCTGCTAACAATGGTTCAGCTTTTACTTCAATCGCCACTGAGTGCAAGCCCCAGTCTTTAGAAAGACGAGCGTACCATGCACATTCAGCCAGTCCTGCGTACACCTCCATCGGCTGAAACTGCCTTCCAGTGACAATGTTGAACTTAATCAAATGCAAAACACACACCACTCCAGGCAAGATTCCAAGACCATCCAAGTTGAATTCGTCTGTGTTTCCTTGCTCAAATTGATTACTGTGCGTTTCACTTGTGTAATCGTCACCAAGCGTGTAGGATTTCAGATTTCCTAGATTGTCCAAAATCGTCAGCTTGATGCTGCAATCTGTCCCAGCTGTACGTTCATCGGAAGTTGCCAGTTTGATTTTGTAATAGGCTTCTAAACAAAAACGCAATTTACAGTTTTTCATTCGGAACTGCATATACTGGTTGGCCGGTTAAGCTTGAACTGCTTTTGCCTGTTCAGGTAGACAGGGTCATGACTGCAGATAAACGGGTGGTGTTCATAGCAATCTGTTGTGGTCAGCAATAGTCCTCCAGTGTGGTCTAGGTCCATAGCAGTGCAGTTCATTAGTTTCTTGCCAAGATTCCACTGAGAACCCCATTTCAGAATATGCTGAACCATCTTATCCTTGCGCTGTTCAATTGAGAAATAGGGCGGCATCCAGTTTTTCTCGTACTTTTGAATGTCGGCTTTGGCAACCACCGCAGGGTCGGCCATCCAACCCCAGGCCTGAGCTCCGGAGCTCTCAACAGTGGTCATAGCACGCAAGCCCACCCAGTAGACTGGTCTCGCCTAAAATGACATCAATTCACAGAGTCTCACCTCGCAAAGTCTAAATCTCACCTTTCCTCCCGTTGGCCCAGCTCGTATTAACTTTCTCAAGAGAGATCGCGTGTTCACAGTGGCTGGTATTCCAGCGTAGGGCCCGAATAGTACAGTGTTTGGGCTGTAGTCGGTTTGATAAAGGCAATTCTCACTGGCTTCCGAAATGTTGCGAGCACCCTGGTTTTGGAAGACATAACAATAGTATCCGATTTTCACACGATGCGACTTGTCACGATGATTGGGTACGATACTGCATGGACCCTCAATCTCATCTGAAACTTCATTGATCAGGTTGAAACTCAACCACCAGTTTACCTTTATGTGCGGTCAAATAGGATTCCAACACCCTCTCGACCTCTTTTTGCTCCAACAAACTGCCAATGGTGACCAGATTGTCAAATTGGTAGAGCTTCTCCAAGGACTGCTTGATGGGTTTGGCGTAGGTGTCACGAAGTTCAGTCAACCAAGAAAACTCTCCCTTCTGGACTTTATAGCAGTAAGGTATGTCAACCGGGCGGTTGGGACCGAGCAGCACGTTCTGCACTGTTGAATTATTACCTGTTTGGTCCCGCCTTGGGTCAAATTCAAACTGTTTGCAGCCTGAAATGCTCACAGTGACTTGGTTGTGCATGAAGGAAGATTAGTCAGCAATTTACGAAATTCCTTCCACTCCACAGGTTCGATCAATATGCTTTGATTTTTCAGTTGTAATTCTCTGTTGTCCAAGGGGACGAACTCCAGATTGGTTTTCTCTGCAAAGACACTGACTGACTGACTGACTGACTGACTGACTGACTGACTGACTGACTGACTGACTGACTGACTGACTGACTGACTGACTGACTGACTGACTGACTGACTGACTGACTGACTGACTGACTGACTGACTGACTGACTGACTGACTGACTGACTGACTGACTGACTGACTGACTGACTGACTGACTGACTGACTGACTGACTGACTTTGAAAGGATGAATGTAATCTAACCTATGGTCTTTCTTGGTATTCTAGCTTCACATAAGAATGGCTTTTTATCACCACAGTCTCTGGCAATAAACATCACACCAGCCACTGTTCGGCCATCTCTGCTTTCCCCAGAAAACTGCATCGCAGTGCACTTATGTCCTTTGTCAACGAACTGAGTAACAAAATCCGATTCATGCTGACCAAAAGGAATTAACTGATGCTGGGTGTCCCACATGAAATTCTCCAAAACTGAGTCGAACTTTGCACCCACCCAAATCTCACTAATGTTGCCCTGGAACTTAGGCAATGACAATATCAATCAAACTGCACAAAGCTATCACCCCGAATCCAATACTGAGCAGTTTTTGTAAGACCTTGCTGACTTGCGCCATGTCTCTGTCTTCAAACGAAGCCAACTTCCATCCCAGGCCATAGCTAGTAGCGCAAGTAGTGTTGCTTTTCGCATAGTTTAGCTGTTGGACTGAGGTACCATAGCAACGGTCCATGTAACTAATTGCAAATGCCTTTTCCTTGAACAGTTTGTTTTCATCATGAACCTGCAGTCGATTGCATGGATCTAAACACATTTTGTATCTCAGACGTCCATGAAGTTTAAGATTGTGAGAGGTTTACCGACTAAAACTTTACAGAAAGAATAAACTTACCATCCGCAACAGACATGACACCACTCAATGCAGTAAAAGCAGGTGCAGCAGTTGAATCAATGGTCCAGTAAAATGTCTTGCCATTCTTCAATCTAGGTGGTATCTCTTTTCCTTCTCTTTGATGATTCTCCCTGTCCGTGTCAGTCCACAAGGCATTCTGTCGGAAAAACAGCTGGTTCACCTTCCCTTTCTTCCCTTTGACATCCATCTTCGTTTTCACATAATTGCTGGGGGCATCTCCAGTGGGCACAGTTCCTTTCGCGTACACAGGCAGAGCCACACGCCAAGGCTGTTCATAGTTGGGACGGAAGGTAACCACAAAATCCAGAGGATAGGTGTCTTTCCAGTCAACTGCCCCCCACTGAGCGTTGTACACAACTGCAGCATCATGGGACTGCCTAGCTGTGCCGAAGTCAAACGCTGTGTCTGTTTGCAGGTTCTGGAACATGAAGTTGAGGAATATAAGATCTTCTCCACTCCTGATCCGTCCTCGTTCTACTTTGGTATCAACTGGCCAAAAAGGGAAAAATTGACCACCTCCTGTGTACTGAACGTTAGTCTCAGCTGGGTAGTGAGCTGATCCTCGACCTATAGCCATCCAGAAAGGAAATCGAGGGAAGGAGCGAGGAAAATCGGTTTTGAATCGCGGGGGATACATGTTTTTCTCTTTCATGTAGTTTTCTGTGAACCAAACAGGCTCGTAGTTCCCCTCTGGCTTGACTTTTGGCTGTTCTTCAACATCACTTTCGGTCTCAGCTGACCCTGTTCTGTTTCTGTATTGGGGTTTTTGGAACGCTGAAAGAAACGTTTTGGGTATTCAGTAAAGTTGAAAACAGGCAGTAGTACTTACTACAGTTGGTGGTGCATTTTATTTGATAGATTGGTTTAATGGGGTAACTGGGGCAACCAGAAACGCCGGGATAAGGCGTTGACCGCTCCCTTCGTCGTTTGTACTTGTCAGCACCGCATTTTTGCTCATCTATCTCACAACGACCCCACTCAGACCAGTGTTTGTACGACCCCAGTTCTAAATAAATACACAAAAGTTGCAAGAAATGTGGACACAGAATACTTTCACAATCGGGTTCCTGTTCCTGAATGTAAGGTAAAGCTGTAGAGCAGGGCAGTGTAATCCAGACTGAAGCAAAAAAGTTTTTATTGCAAATTCAAAGCCATGAAAATGAGTTGCATACCACCGGAAGGCTTCATAGCTACACACTGCTTTAGGTCAGTGACCGTTGGCTGACCTCTGGCCCAGTTTGTGAATCTGACCTCTGTTCCGTCCTGCCATTTGCAGTTGCCTCTGTTGCTACAATTAGCACCGATCCACACCGTCAATCTGTCTTAAACAAGTACACATTGACTAACCAACGATCAGAGGAAAAATAATGTACTTTCATGCAGAAACGAATCCCTAAGAAAGTTCAGCTCACGTCTGGACTGCACTTTGACCAAAGTGGTGTTGGATAATGCATCAAAGGGGGTAGAACGCCAACGCAGGCGATAGCAATAGTCCAGTCTCTTCTGACAGTTGGCTGAATACAAGTTTACTGTGAGGCTGGGGCACCCATTTGAACTACAGATGAGCCTACCGCACTCAGTGGTGCATTTAACCTGATAAACAGGCTTTTCTGGGCCACTGGGACACCCTTCAAGGCCAGGGTAAGGTGTTGACTGTTCTCTTCTGCGTTTGAATTCGTGATGACCACATCTGGTTGGCTCATGTTCACACGGACTCCAAGCCGTCCAGTGGTCATAGTGACCTAATTCTAAACAAGCAATCGATAAGGTACATCTGGTCCTATAGTTTGATACTCACTGTCACAGCCTGGTTGTCCTTCTTCTATATAAGGCAACCGCTTACGACAGGGTAACACGAACCATGCTGCAAAAGGCAAAAATTTACATAGCACATCTCACTGACTCTACCTCCGTAAGGCATCATGGCAACGCAGTAAGCACGCTTTGAGACTCTGGGCTGTCCAGGTGCCCAATGAGAATATGTAACTCGCGCACCACTCTGCCAACTGCAGTGGTGTCTTCTCTTGCAGGTTAGTCCGATCCACACTGGTGATGTTCTATTTACTGAAACAACACTGCCTTGATTCCATAGTTCACAAATGACATTGCAAACCTGCAGCCTTGACCAGAATCTTCTTCCTAATAAAACTGATCTCGCGCCTGGAGGTCACCTCAGCCAGACTTGTGTTCCTTATGGAGAAGAAACGCAATCGGCGACTTTGGTAACGATAGCAGAATGCTGGCTTGTTAGCGCACTTTGGAATGGAATCTAACCCTGTAAATCTTGTTGTAAGCTGCATGAGTTCTTGTGTTAATAGTGACTTACCACACTGAGTGGTACATTTGGATTCGTTGTTCGGTTTTGCAGGCCCGCTGGGACAACCTGGCACGCCTGGGAATGGTGTGAACATTTCACGTTGCCGTTTGTATTTTCCTGACTCGCATTTTGCTGAATCTTCGATACAACTACTCCAAGAAGACCATTGATCAAATGGACCCAGCTCTAAGGTTCAAATTTGCATTTACTATTGACATGAATTTGAACTCAGTCAGTCAGTCAGTCAGTCAGTCAGTCAGTCAGTCAGTCAGTCAGTCAGTCAGTCAGTCAGTCAGTCAGTCAGTCAGTCAGTCAGTCAGTCAGTCAGTCAGTCAGTCAGTCAGTCAGTCAGTCAGTCAGTCAGTCAGTCAGTCAGTCAGTCAGTCAGTCAGTCAGTCAGTCAGTCAGTCAGTCAGTCAGTCAGTCAGTCAGTCAGTCAGTCAGTCAGTCAGTCAGTCAGTCAGTCACATTATTCACTTACTATCACAGTAAGGCTGGGTTTCAAGCAGAGCTGGCAGCGCTGTATCACAAGACTTTGCAAACCACACTGAAACTGATCACTGAATAATGTATGCAGACAAATCGACCAAAACACTTACATCCTGAAGGCATAATTGCCACACATCGAGGTTCGGATGAAACTTTTGGCTCTCCAGCTCCCCAATTTGAATAACTGACCGGTCCGCCATCTTGAAATTTACAGTCACTAACATTAGAACACTTCACCCCAATCCACATAGCTGTAGTAAGAAATTTCTCTGAAAAGAAAGACGTCATTGTTTGTGTTTCTCAAAGAAACTCAACTCGCCTTTGCCAATAATGTTCTGCTTGACATAATTTAGTTCTTTGTCAGAGCTCAGTTGAAGCAATGGTTTCTGGTTCCAGGATTCATAGGCTAGCATTTGTTTGTCCAATCGGTAGCAGAATTCAGGTTTCTCATCGCAGGTGGGCCCATGTTTCTGGTTATCTTGAACAAGACTCATTTGCATAATAAAACAGGTTCAAGTAGATCAACTCACCACCACACTCGACCGTGCATCCAATTTCAGCCAAAGGTTTTTTAGGTTCAGTGGGACAACCAGGCACACCAGGGAAAGGCGTGGATCGCTCTCTCTTTTGCTTGAATTTGTTCTCTCCACACAACTTCAAGTCTTTCTTACAGCCGGTCCATTTTGTCCAGTGATTGTAAGAACCCAACTCTAAATATTGTCTTTGTTCACAGAATCTGTTCAGTTCAGTTGAAAGTTTGTTTACTTACTATCGCACATGGGCTGTTCTTCTAAAATATAGTGTAGGGAAGTTGCACAAGGTAGCATAATCCAGTCTGAAGGACAAAAATTGAGTTTAGTGGTTGGTGCTGTTATGGATAAACCTCCATTAGGCTTCATAGCTGCACATCTCTTTGTCTTGCTGATTTTAGGTTGACCACGAACCCAGTTGGTAAACGTGACTGGGGAATCGTCCAACCATTTACACATACCTCTACTGGTGCATTGCAGACCAATCCAGACAGATTTATTGAATTTGCCTGAAAAGATGAGTTTATGAGTTTTTCTGCAACTGCACTGACTTCACCTTTGCCAAAAAATTCTTGTACTACATAATTCACTTCCTTCTTGGAGTTCAACTGCAGTAGTGATTGGTTGAGCAAGGAATTAAAAGGCGCTTCAGTTTTGCTCATCTGATAACAAAATCTGGGCTTGTCTTTGCACTTGACTTGAGTGCCAGAAAGATATTTCTTCAGTAATTTCACCAAATCATAAATATGAGACTTCGAATCAACTGAAAACAAGCAAGAGAGATAAACACTGCACAATTTGTCTTCTTCTTCATACCATACGTACTTCTGCTAATATTATGCTGATTCATTGAAGCTCTATGAGAAGTCCTCCTTTGTTTAGTGGCTTTTCCTTTCCTCCAACTCCTATGGTCCATTTCTTTTTGAAAATCTAAAACTGATTATTCCATGATGATGTACTCATCCCACAGCGGTCACCAAAAATCTACTTGGTTGTTGTTGTAACTTTTTGTCCTTTCGGACTAGGAGTAGCCAACTACTATAGAGCAGGAAGAGACGCAAAGTCCGGCAGCCTCCTTAACAACAACCCTCCCCTTTTGCTGTCGGTGTGTGCAAGACAGCTAAGGTTTGGTCCCCATTTATCTACTTGCCATTGCTGACTTTCGACGGCCTGGGTTGGGCTTTGTGTCGACTACTTCCCATCGCCTCGACAGGTTTCGAACCCACAAACACACCGCTTCCACGGGTGCCGGGGCCGCCGTGACACACGGGATAGCGTAAACTACCCATGGCCAAGACGCGACTTGACCTATCAAAGCAATCCTATCAAAGCATGAGCCTAAGCCTAAACCTAAGCTTGAGAAAAATGCTAGTCTAATGATGGACACTCCAGACTAGGGATAGTGTAAGACGAAATATATTTGGTAGTAAAACCACAACCTCAGTGTACACTTACATTCATCACAACGATGCAAACATCTATACTGAAAATTCGGCTTGGGCGGTTGATCAGGACACCCAACCAATCCAGGAAACTGACTGAGACGTTGACGTGATTGAACAAACTTTTTGCGGCCACATTGGGTGGCGTTTTTGTAGCAAAGTCCCCATTTGGTCCAATGATCGAAAGAACCCAACTCTAAAAGTTTTTGTTTTTTACAGAAAACAAAGGTACAATGACTTACTATCACATTGCGGTTGATCTTCAGTTACATACGGTAGCTTAGTCGTACAAGACATAACAGTCCATTCTGAAAGAGAACAGACTTCTACTTGTAGAAAGCTTCAAATCGAATTTTACCTCCAGAAGGCTGCATAGCCACACACTGCTTTCTCCTGGATATCCTAGGTTGGCCTTTAGCCCAATTAGTGAAATAAGCGCGCGAACTGTCTTGCCATAAACACTCTGTTCTTGTACATTTTAGTCCAATCCAAACGGGGCTTTTAAACCTCCCTGGAAACTTTTAAATATAAAGAAACCACAAATAAAGGAAAACTTACTATTTCCATATATCAAATCCTTAATGTAATTCAACTCTCTCTTCGATTCGAACGCAACTAGAGATATCTTCTTTTGCAGACGATCGTAGGTCAGCGGCGATTTGACGAGTCGATAACAAAAGGTGGGCGTTTTTTCGCATTTACCAACCTTAATTTGTCGGTTTCTTCTCTTCGCAACTTCCAAATACTTCTGTAGACCGCCTTTATCGTATTCTACAAACGTTCTCACTTTTGTATGACAATAATACCTTGATGATAGCCAAACTTACCACATCGGTAGCCGCACTTAACTTGAATTTCTGGTTTCACAGGTTTTTTGGGACAGCCAGGTACACCGGGGTAAGGAGTGTAGCGCAAACGCTGACGCCCACGTGTGATTTGACCACATTTATCCGCATAGCGCTGACAACCACCCCAGTCTGACCAGTGGTCGAATGGACCTAATTCTAAAAATAGCATTAACATTATCAAATTTTAATGGATTACTTTTATTGATGAACAACTTACTGTCACAGTTTGGTTGTTCTTCCATAACATACGGCAGACGCTCAGTGCATGGTAGTATTATCCAAGCTGAAATAATGTTTTGAGGAAGGGCTTGTAATTGTAAACTGACAAAACAAACGCACAAGCAAGAAAACGATCACATCAACAAGCAAAGACTAAAAAGAAAAATGCAATATACAAACAAAACATAAACACACAAGAGAAACAAGAACAAAAAGCAAACAAACAAACAACAAATAAATAAATAAATAAACACGAACGAACGAACGAACGAACGAACGAACGAACGAATGAACGAACGAACGAACGAATGAACGAACGAACGAACGAACGAACAAACGAGAACGAATGAATCAGAACGAACGAACGAGAACGAATGAATCAGAACGAATGAACGAGAATGAATGAACGAATGAACAAACGAACGAACAAACGAACGAATGAACGAACGAACGAGCGAACGAACGAACAAACGAACGAACGAAACATCAAACAAACAAACAAACAAACAGACAAACAAACACTGACTCACTTCCTGATGGCTGCATCCCAACACATCTAGCAGACAACGTAATCTTCGGTTGACCAGAGGCCCAGCTAGAGAAAGTTACTGTAGAGCTATCTTGCCATCGGCATTCTTCGGTCACACTACTGCATTTTAGTCCTATCCACATGGGCGTTTTCAGGTTATCTGAAAATGAATTTGCATTGCGTCAGCATCAGCATCGTGCAAACAAAGCTTTTAGGTGATATGCAAATTTTGTTTTTCTCGAATAAGATTCGATAAGATTAAGGTGTGTGAGTTTTTCTGTTGAGTTAGAAACAAAAACTCAACGAACCCAAAATTTGTATTACAAACAATGTCAGAGTAACTTGCCTTGCTTGAAAACCAAGTCTTTAACATAGTTCAACTCTTTTCTCGAGGTCAACTTTAGTAGAGGTTTTCGTTTGAGCAAATGGAAATTGGCCTTTCTTCTCTGTAACTTGTAGCAGAACACTGGTCTCCTTGTACAGCTCTCCGCCTCTGAGTCATCGAACCACAACAACGCAAACACAAACAACAACAGAAACATCTGGCTTAGAATACAACACAACGCAACAGACCACAGCCAACACGCAACAAACAACCAATAGTAGGTAGGAGACGAAATTTGCATAGAACGGATCTCTGATCTTTCCTCTCCCATTCCGATTACATAGTGTTGTACTAATTGAATAGACACAATTTTGAAATGGAATAGAAATTTCTTTGTCTGTTGTCAATTTTCTAACTTGAACCAGTTGCACAGCATATTGTGTAAAGGTCAAACACGTTTACCGATGAAAGAACAGAAACCAGTGAGACAATGAAAGCACGAAGCAGAAACAGATTGAGGAAGAAAAGAAATGGTTAGTAGCAGTGGAAAGACAGAGACTATCTGAATCGTTTCAAGAAAGTCAAGCACTCGTTCACGTCTTCTTTCGAGCCGAGAATGATAGGAGACCGTTGATGGATCGACCGAGGCACCACATCCAAGATTGGTTTCTCTCCTAGACCATCAGCAGGCAATCAAGATTCAACTTAGCTTTCCAACTGACCTGTGCTAGCTAGTCCTCCAGCGTTTTCCAGCAAAAAGGCCATTGGGTTGCACTCATACAGAAGTCGCAGCTGAAATATGGTTCATTAGTAGGGAATAAGGATGCAACCGAATACCGAAGCGGATTTTGGGAACCGAATAATACCGAATATTGTTGATTCTCAGTTGCAAAAAATATACTGTCTAACTAATATTTCTCGTTTTTGCTCAACTTTTTGATGCTAAAAAAGCTGTAGAATGACGTATTGTTTGAATGCTATAGATTATCGATGCCTAAAACTAAAACAACAAAAAGAAAAAATTTGGTTGTTCTTTACCAGGACGAGTGCAAGATTTGCAAGCAAACAATTTCAAGAGGCACGAGTCAGGCCACAAGTGCGCTGATTAATCATGTTAAGTCACAGCACAAAGACGCATATACAGAAAGAAAGTTGGACGAAGGGAGGAAGGGAGCGTATATCACGGTGTCGGTACCATAAACGGCGTTAAGTGCATTCATTAGGCTCAATAGAATACAGAAGAATCCCTGATTGTTGTACTACTACAGACAGTTGCTAGTACCTTTCCACTGGGTGCGTCTCTGGTGGCTGGGTACATGAACAGTCCACCATACAACAGTGTCCGGTGTACATCGGCTACCATACTGCCCACATAACGAGCTGCTGCTGCAGGACCACCGCCCTACAATAACATCATTGGCTATGCACATAGTACTGTTGTTTGCTTATTCATACATTTACAATACTCAAAAATACAGATTGTTTTGTTGAATGTCCATACACAAATTACCATACACATTTTGACAGTAAATGTGTATACACATACACATACACATTCTGAAAATCCAATACCAAACAACAGTAGCACATAGACCCCATGTAAAATCAGAAACAAAGAAACTGACTGGAGGTTTCTTTCGCATGTTGATGTATTCCTGAAGTCCTCTGGGCCACTGGAAACTGGTGCCTTCGTTGCAACTGTAGATCCGTCCTCTGCCCTTCACTTGCATGTTTGGCTGAGTGAGAATGAACTCACCAATCGCCTGCAGAACTTTGATTACACAAACAAAGAGACCACTGAGTCAGTGAAAGCTTACTGGGTCCAGTGTAAAGCCGTTGACACTGCCCTTGCCAGTGGAAAAGACAAGCATTGTAGCAGAGCCGTAGAGAGAGTAGCCAGCAGCCACCAAATTCCTGCCCGACTGCAGAATATCTGACTCTTTGCACGGACCGGCCGAAGTCTGAAACTTTAAATTTACACAAACCATTCAATTTTGATATGAAGAGTCAACCTTGCGATAGATTCCGAAAATAGTGCCGACGGCAATCAGTACGTCGACGTTGGAAGAGCCGTCCAGAGGATCGAAAACTACTATGTACTTTCCACTGTGGTCGAGGCTTTCGGTTTTCACCTATAAACTGTTTTGTTTAGTTATCTCAGAAAAAAACGTGTTTTGTAAACTAGGTATGGATGCGGCTTTTGAAATAAAGATGCATTCTGCATGTCAATTAAAGTTGTAAGAGTTCACAAAATAGATTGAATGTTTTAGGCGAATGTTTTTGGCCAAGCAATTTCGCAAAACTGGAAAAAAAATTTTTCGCAGAATTTTTTAAAGACATCATGGTTAGTTATTTATTTCCTGAGACAGCGCTAGTTGGCCTATATCAGTGCAAAGCTTACAGAGTGTGTGTCTCTGTGTGTTTACACTTACAATGTATTCGCTGTGGCCTTTTCTTAGATCACCTTTCAGTCTGTCATAGTCAACGTCCTGAAATTAGAGAAATATAGAACAACGAAAGAATTGCTTCTACAAAACAGATGAAAGTAGAGAGAGACAAACAAAAGAAACATAAAAAAATCATTTAATCATTATTCACATTAAAAAACCTCTACAGTTACAACTGCAATACGTTTCCCATCAGCAGAAGTAAATTTTTGACCCATTCTATTCTTGTAACTTACTTTATCCTTGAATAACTAGACAAAAATACAAATTTCTTTAAAATTTCTGCTCTTTCATTCTCAAATCTTTTACACAGTTTCGACTTTGAGCTTACTGTTAGAATTCGTTACATAGTTTCTACAGAAATTTTATCATTTGGAACGATTTCTAGTTCGTTTTACGTATAAACTTCAATTGCTCCAAAAAAGCAACAAGCACTTAGGCTTACCATAATGACTTCTTTGTTTTCCTCTGAGACCAGCGCACACGTAGTCTTAGACGATTTTAGCATATTGATCATCAGTTCGTTAGAGAGCGCATCCAGTTTCTTTACCTCCTCTCCCTGCACATTCTTGTCCCCGACCAAGCCAAACCTAACAAACTCAAGAATAGATTACGAAAATTTATCTAATTCTTACAGATGCTCGAGTCCCGCTTTGCGCACAATGTTAGAGATGCACTTGATAGCAGTAGCCAAGGCGTTGAGCAGTGTTGTAAACTCGCCAGTAGCTCCGGGAATGGACTTTTGCTGCCGCATCACGAACCTGTTCAGGGTGATTGCGTTCGTTTCCACGCCGTATTTTTGTCCGGCCCCCGTTTCCAGATGAGGAGAGTGAGGAGAGCGAGACATTCTTTTGCTCTTTCTTCTAACCCAAACAACAAACAACCACACAACGATACAAAACAAACAAGTGTTTTTCCCAACGGAAATGGAAACTTGGCCACGCGCTGGCCGATGATTGGCTGTTGAGCGCGCTGAAAGACGCTGATTGGACTGAATCGAGTTAGAGTCAATAACAAAGCCTAATCTGCACTACAGGGTGTAATCCAAACAACGCAAATAATTGTTTATCGTCATTCTATCCTTTTATATACTTGTGTATTCTTTACAAGCCCTGTCTAAAACTCTGTGAGGGCACAATAGGACAAGAACAAAAACATGTCATATTTCTTCATCTTTAAAGTAGAATATTTTCAAAAAGCTGCCAATCGAAACCGCAATGATGGCCGTTGTGAAGAAGAGCATACACACTCGGTCCACCGCCTGAGCGGCCACTCTCCACTCTGTCAGACACATTTCCTGCTCTTCTTTCTTGCTCACATAGGCTGTCAGCAGGTACAAATGCTTGATTATTTGTTGCAGACTCTCGTTAATTGCTTGTATGTCTAGAACAGGCTGATTTGGTTTTTTAGACTAATGACTTTTACCATATATTTCTGACTTTGTCAAGAATGATACAGGTGTGCCAAAAAACAACCCAGCAGATTTTTTGCTGTAGCAACCGCAAATCGCAACCGATTTGAATGAATATTTTTTAAATAAAAGATAAATAAATTCTTGAAAGACCGATGAATCGCTTATTAAGATAGCCTGCTTAGTTCCTGAGATATTTGCCCTCAAAGTCAAAACAGAGATTTTTGGCAGTGAACAAGAGTGATAATCACAACCCAGCAGATTTTTTACTTTTGCAACCATGAATCTTAACCGATTTGAATGAATCCTTTTTTTGAATGAAAGATTGATAAATTCTTCAAAGATTGGTGCAATTTTTATTGAGATGCACTGCTTAGTTCTTGAGATATTTGCCCTCAAAGTCGGAACAGATTTGGGCAAATTACAAGAGCGATTCCGTTACACTTCATAATAAAGCAGATTTCTACTGCTGGGGGTTAATGACACTTAACTATTGAAGTGAACCGAGTTTATGTGTCACCAGTAAAGCCTCCAATAGCCCTCAGCAGTAGCAGGAATCCGTTTTATTACGAAGTGCTCTTGTTCACTGCCAAAATCACAGTTTTGATTTTGAGAGTGAATATCTCAGGAACTAAGCAGAGTACATTAATAAACGTTGCATCAATGTTTCAAAAATTTATTTATCTTTCATTTAAAAAATGATTCATTCAAATCGGTTGAGATTTGCGGTTGCTACAGCGAAAAATCTGCTGGGTTGTTTTTTTTAAACCTGCACATTATTGAAGCTAAACCGAAGCAGATTAGGCGGATTCACCCTTTTTCACTTATCTGAACTGACCTTTGTGAATCAAACTGAGATCTCTGGGCAAAGATCGCTGCTCAATAACAGCCAAATTATCGATTTGTTTAGCCTTGACCAGCACGAAAGAGTCTCCGTTTTGTCGCACCGCCTCCGGTTTTACTTTGGAGTGCATCACATTACTGATCGTCCATTCTTGTTGCCTATCGCTAATTTCCGCCGGAATCTTCGCAGCGGGAGACCGGATTCGCAGCATTCGCGGCAGCCACCGAACAAACACCCTGCGAGCCTGAAAATTGAACCGGTCTTCTTCTCTTTGTTTGTTTTTGTTTTTGTTGTAGTAATTGTTAGTTTATAAATAATGTTTTTGAAGCGCGGCAGCGCGCACTTTGCCCGTAACCGTTAAACGTTGAATACAAATTGTTGTAAAATGAATTTTTAGCTTCCAAATTAGAAACAGTTACCCATCCGCCAATATGCGGAGCGTAGGTAGGTTGGTAGTGGAGGTTGAGGACAATGACAGTGAAGACCACAGACAGAGCCACTACACTCATGCAGCAGACGAAGAATGTTGCTGAAAACTTCTCAGTAGTTAACTTTGTTGAACTCACGAATATAGATTTCTTACCAATTATTGGCGTCGTTTCCGAAGTGGAGGGTATCATATCAGCTACAAAGCTAAGAAAGAAGCAAACTGACAAGAGAACTGTCATCTCTGAAAGAGTAATAGTGTTCTATAAACAATTTACAATCTAGTTCTGCTAACCAATAGTAATCTTTTCGCCACATTCGGGAGGCAGGCAAAATCCCAATAGGGTCATAAGGGAGATAAGAACACAGGGTAGAATTGCATTTAACACATAGTAACCGCATCTGCGATGGATTTTGATGAAAAATGTCACTGACGGATAAGGTTCTGGCCCGGTTGTATAAACTTTGATCTTTCGCTTGACTGGAGTTCCTAAAATATAATAAAAGATAATAATTATATAATTTGAAGTAACAGTGCAATGTCTACCCAACAGAATCCATTCTCCATTCACGATATACTCAGAAGTATCCATTTCTATAAATTCAAATCGGCTTTTTAGCCAGCAAAATTCCAAAATTCAAAGCGTAAGTACCGTCACTCTGAGGAACCAAATCCAGCGCTAGACCGTGATAAGTCCAAGAGCCAAACTAAAGTTCATTCAAATTTGTTGACTACTTGCTAAACTCGCTTTCAGTTCACCTTTAAATGGCAAGTCTGATCATCAAACGGAAACCAGGTGACATCCATTTTGCAGCTGCTGCGAAAAATGCCTGGAGGCACCCAATTTATCCACCCACCACTGTAGGCTATTAGATTGCTGTGGTATGCCGAATCAAAATTCGTATCAACGCTGTAATCAAACGCGAAAAATCTGCTACTAAAAAGCATAACACTGCAACAATTTACGTCATTCTGCATGCCAAATCAAGAGCAACCAAATCAAAAGAAAACTGTTTTTATAGCAGAAATTAGATTTTCTTTTAATTGAATATAATTAAAGAGAAAAACGGAATTGCATAAAGGTTGACTGACATACATATTGTATGTTTATCGATGCGACAGTTACCTGTTGTACAGCAAAACATCAGGTCGCCATACTACATCAGGTGGGAAGCGAACATCGGAAATTCCACCGTACTCTTCAGGATCCCACACCAGCATTTCATCTTTCCAACTCTATAAAATGTTGAGTCATTCTATAAATTAATCAATGCCCAAAGATGCCTGACAAATTAATCAAGGTCGATACCGTAAAGCTATAAACTGTTTCAAACAATACAATCCGTTTTTAGCATGAAGCAACCAAAGACTCACATATAGCAGCCATGCATTCACTTCCATAATCTGAGCCTTTTCGTCCTAAAAACCTAACTCATCTTTGGGTATTTTGCTTCAACACAACTCACAACATTGACAATTTGCTGAAGCACCACCCCAATATGAACAACCACAGGTTCAGACAAATTGGAGACTGGTCTAGTAAGTTTGTTGTAGCCTCCTAACAGCTTCTTGTAAAGCTTGTTCTCTATTCGGTCATCGGCCGTTGCCAACAACTCTCCTACGAGCACAAGCAATGACCAGTACATATTTGGCAGGTGATGTGGTTTGCCATAAAAGGCAATACCTTCTTCCTTATAGAAATGAGGCGGCCCAGGCCTAAGCCGTCCAAAATTGATTTTTGGCCAATCTTAGTAAAATGTTAACGATTTCATTCGACAGCCGGCAGTCCGATTGACAGACAGCTTTTTGCCCCTCCGGTGCTCTAATTTGATAAGCTCTCTTGTGACGAACAGACTCTCGACGGCTATGTAAAAAGGATTTTATTATTTCTTCTAAAACGCTATTCGATTAGTACCTAGCAGGCCAGGAACTAAAACTTCAAAAGACAAGACAGTCTAGAATATGTGATCTGTGATATGGTCTGTAGGAAAATGTGCGACATGTTCAAGGTCGCTTATTTTTGTGTGAGGTAAATCTTCC
The DNA here is from genome assembly GCA_030248155.1 of Sabatieria punctata. Classification (NCBI taxonomy): domain Eukaryota; kingdom Metazoa; phylum Nematoda; class Chromadorea; order Araeolaimida; family Comesomatidae; genus Sabatieria; species Sabatieria punctata. The sequence continues at coordinate 122,115 of JASANB010006177.1, forward strand.
TCAATCTCCTCCTCCTCGTCACAAAATTGCACAGGAAGCGTTTCATCATCATCTTTTTTCCAGCGCGAAACAATTTCTGCGATCGAGCTAAGAGAAACACCATTTCAGCAGAATAGTTCTTTCAACGAACCAAACTATACCGATTTTTGGTTTCTGGTAGAACCACCCAGAACCATGCACCAGTAAGCAAAGTGAGCAGCGCAAAGCCAAGGTAGACATAGCCACCGATTATGCGGTAGATGGGAGGGAAGACAGCCACAATAAATGCAGCCACCAGTGAGCTGACGATATTACAGATTTGCAGATTTGTTGCCCTGGCACGTTGTGGGCTAAGTTCAGACAAAATCAGTGTGTTCACCACTACTCCTCCGCTGCTTGAAGTTAGAGCAGAAAAGATCACTATTGTTGCGATGAAAGAAACCTAAAACATGAATACCGTTGTCAAGTAAATTAAAATTAAAATCAAATTAAATTCGAAAATAATTTACTTCCGAAGAGTAAATCAAGTGGCAAGTAAATTAAAATTAAATTAAATCTCTGACGAAAATGGCGAAGCAAGTAAAAAATAAATTAAATTAGATCGAAAAGCCTGAAAAATTTACTTTCAATTTACTTCTAATTTACTTGTAATTTGCTTCATTGAGTATTCGATCTGTGGTAGTCTTGGCTCTCGCATGTAACTTTTGTGTGATTCTGTGCCTTTTCTGTCTGTCTATTTAACCACAGAATGTACATATGCTCTCACTGTTGAGAATGGAAACCCAGCTGCAATGCAGCAGATCATTCAACACAATTTTCTCTGAAATCTTAATTGGAATCCTATACTACGTATAGAATGTGAAGCTACAGTCTTCCTGCAACCATCACAGGTCATCTGCCGAAGGGGGAGGGGGTTGGGGGTCTGGCGCCGGCCGTGGGATCTAAGCCCAAATTTTGGGATGGGTTGGGCACTAAAAACCCTCAGAAATCGAAAAAGATCGTAATTTTTCGGCTAAAAATCGTCAAAAATCGCTAATTTGGGCTGAAATACAGCTAAAAAGTGCTGTTTTGTAGGCTATTTTGGCTATTTTTGTGTCTGAAATTGTAAAAAATCGGAAAAATTTGCTCAACAAATTACTTGCCAGAAAAATTGGAGGGGGTCGGGAAAATGGTCTCGGGGGTCCCCATCCGGGGGGTCTGGCCTAAGTCCGGTGGGGGCAGAACCCCAGAATCCCTGATACATGTATGCACTGATGCATGAAAACCCCTTTGTTTCATGAAATCCCGGTCTGTCCATAAGTTACAGTGTTAGCCAAAGCTTTACATCTGTTGCTTTGCTCCTGGAAAAAATAACTGTAATGCATTTCTGAACAACTGATTTTACCAAAAACATGAAGCTTAACAAAAGGATGGTATTAGATTCATATCAGATACACCTGTATTTGGTGATTTTGTGGTATTTTCGGCAATTTTTTGCATAGAAAAGTAAATTAGAATTTAATTAGAAGTTGAAAGTAAATTAAAATTAAATTAAATTGTTGGTAAATCGGTCAAAGTAAATTAAAAAGTAAGTAAATTATTTTGTGGAGGTGCAAGTAAATTAAAAAGTAAGTAAATTACTAAACTAATTTACTTGACAACGGTAAACATGAACCCAATCTTGACCTGTCCAAATATAGGTCCAGTTCGTTCCAGTTCGTTTCATTTCGTTCGTTCGTTCGTTCGTTCGTTCGTTCGTTCGTTCGTTCGTTCGTTCGTTCGTTCGTTCGTTCGTTCGTTCGTTCGTTCGTTCATTCATTCGTTTGTTCGTTCGTTCGTTTGTTCGTTCGTTCGCTCATTCGTTCATTTGTTTGTTCGTTCGTTCGTTCGTTCGTTCGTTCATTCGTTCGTTCGTTCGTTCGTTCGTTCGTTCATTCGTTCGTTCATTCGTTCGTTCGTTCATTCGTTCATTCGTTCGTTCGTTCTACAACCATTAGCAAATTCCCAATCACCTGCACTATTGTGTTGTTCAAGTTATGCTTGACTTCACCAAATTCATTGTGTTGAACCAGCAACGTAGCCAGAAAAGTTGCCACCGCAATGACAATAGCCAGACCGAAAGCTGCGAAAAATACAGGTCGTCGTCCACACCTTTCCACTAGGGTAACGGCCACCAAGAACAGCGCACAAAGCGAAACAGTAGCTATGGCAATGTTTACCCACATGGCCACTGCCTGTCCCACTCCAATCGAGCGCATAATTACATTGCTATAGTTGGAAGAAACCGCCATACCACTGAAGAACGGATACATGGACATTACAAGACAGATAATAAACGGTTTCCGCAGATGGCGTGTTTTCCAGATTAGTTTGAATGAGGCAGACTTCTGGCGCTCAACTAGTGCAGCTTCGTGTTCAAAATGGGAGAATACATGATCTAAAGTTGGCAGGTATACATATGTAACTTTTTATCTCCATATGCACTGCAGGCAAAGGCATAGATAGTTGCATTTGCATAGCATGGTGTTGTGGGGTGGGGTGGGGTGGATTTATGTGATTGTGAGAAGGGGACAATTGTCCTCTCGAAGGGAAGTGACTCAGATGGGGACAACATTTTGGGGACGACCCTTATTTTGTATACTAGGTTAATCCATGAAAAAATCGATTTAGGCCTCTTCAAACTACTAAAACTGTTAAAATTTATTAATTTCATGCTCAGAGTACCGTTTAAATGCGTTTTTGAAGGATAACCATAGTCTGTGTGGTGCAGTGCAATAATCAAGTCTGTGTTATTCCTACCCATGTCCTCATTTTCACCATGGTAAAATCTGATAGCAGATTCGGCTTTTTCTTTCTCATGTTCATTTATGTAAAGATACTTCGGGGACTCTGGTAGAAAGGGTGCAGTAGCCATCTGAAGCAAGACCGCAGGAATTGGAAGCACAAAACACCAATGCCAATGGCTGTTGTCCAATGCCCAAGGCATGGCCATAAGTGATAAGGCCACATAATACAAGCCGCCTCCCAAACATGCCAGAAGAGTGGAAGCCCCTTAAACAGCCAGTCTAAAGAATATTACTAACAGTTAGTAATACGCTTTACCTCGAAACCGATCAGGAGAACACTCATTCACATAAACGGGCACACCCTGAGATAGGGCATCGGCCACGCCGGTAAGCAGGTACCCTACAGTCATTACTTCCCAACTGAGCCAAGGCACGGCCGCAAATTGAAGCAGAGTGCCGACCAAACCCACCAAATTTCTCAAATACATGCAGATAAAACGGCGCCCGTAGTGGTCAATCAAATAGGCAAAAACGAGTGAACCTAACAGAGACCCCATGGTTCCCGACGCACTAACAATGCCATAGAGCAAGTAGACTTGATGATCGGATAATACATGTCCGTAATTGTGGTAAAAGGACTGGTTGAGGAAGGGAATGACTTGGTCGATAAAATAATTGGTCATTATGTCGGGGATACTGACAGCAGGGGAGAGAAGCGCTTGACTCAAGGCCAAAAACAGTAGGCCCCATGTTATTTGTCGCATCTCTTAACGTAGTACTTTCAAACTCTAAGTTCAGATGCCAACTTTACGTTTTAAAAACTTGGAATAAACCTGTTTTGAATCGCTTAGCTTTCAATCGCGAACCAGTTAGGACTAAATTTATGAAGCGCTTGCAGTTGAAACAGTCGCTTCGATAAACAATGTTGTCTCTGATGAATGTCTCTGAATACTTTTTCACCGAAAAACGTTTAAAAATCAACTTGAGTCGGTACCACGCCACCCATTCCCGAGAGGCGACATCGTTTTTCGTTCCCGTCCCGTCCATTATGCATGTCCAACAAAGATTTACCTTTATATAATGTTCGTTCGTTCGTTCGTTCGTTCGTTCGTTCGTTCGTTCGTTCGTTCGTTCGTTCCAATATCCTTTGAACTCATTTGCTTGCTTGCTTCTCATTAAATCTCACTAAACTGTTCTTAAAACGCAATAGAAAGTCAGTATGGAATGGTATAGGACTCTCATCGAACCTAACGGACTAGCACGTGACATGACGTGATTGAGATAAGAAAACTTAAATCAACAAAATAGGTTGATGATTGCAAGAGCAGTTTTGATAAGTGGCCAACGCAGCTCGCTGACTGGTTTCTCTGTGTTCTGCCTACTAGGCAGTCTGTGTAATAGCGGCGCTCTAGAAAATGACGACTGAAAAAGGGCAGCCTCCTTCTGTCGTGCAACCCTCAGCTCCCCCTCAGGTATTCGATCCTCCTCCCAGCTATAATGAGGCAATAGCAGTCCCCGAGCAGTCACAACTCTCCCAACCCACCGTTCAACAGCCATTGGTACAGCACCAGCAGGACTATTACTACTACGGAGCAGCACCCCAACCCCCACGAGCGGTGGTGGTGGTTAACACGCCCGCGGTGAAGTACGGTCGCCATCCTGTCAGCACCATTTGCCCGCATTGTCATGTAAGAAACTTTTTATTGAGGTTAATGACTAAAAAATTATGTCTAAAAATCTACAAAATCGTTTATGGGCCTGTGCAAAAATGACGTCATCGGTTAGGGGGGAGGGGGGTTTGCCAAATGATGACAACCGATGACAAGGAGGAAGGGGGGTTCGGCCAACGATGACGTCACTTTTGTCTCATAGGGAAATTTTGAGAAATTAGCCTTCAAAAACGCATTTGAAAGGCGTTCTTAGGTTAAAATTAACAGTTTTAGTAGTATGAGGAGGCTTGATTCGGATTCTGACCAAGAAGGACGTGAAAATTTTAAAAAATTAACTTTCAAAAACGCATTTAAAACGCATTCCGGTCATCATTAGAGCCCTGCACTGTCCGCCCGGCAGAGAATTTTGGCTGGGTTGTTCCGGTTGGAGCCTGCCCGGGATGGATTGGGTTACATTTTAAAATCTGGGTTGTACTTTAGCCAAAACAAGCTTTTCTTTAAATCTGTTTTATGTTTAGGTTTGTTGCGTCATTAGAACTGTTTCTTTTATACGTACTATACTGTACATTAGTGATGTAAAATTATGGAATTTGAATTTCAATTCAATTACAATTAAATTATGAGCTCAGTTTTTAATTTCAATTAAATTAAATTAAATTAATTGAAATAGTTTTCCGATATTTTCAATTACAATTATATTTTCAATTAAATTATGGAACCTCGGAAAATTTCAATTATGCAATTTTTTTCAATTATTTTTCCAATTTTTTTGAAAATTGTCGTGTTTTTGCTGTTAAAATACAGTGACATCCCAAGAACTTCAAAAATTGTATGGGTAAAAGCTTGGAGCCACCTGGTTGGGCTGCTGCCCAACCTGGTGAGAAAATTTCAAAAATCTGCCTTATAAAAACGTATAAAGTGGCATTCTGGGGCAAATTTATGGTTGGTTCATTATTTATTATATATCAGTAGGTTTTCAGCATTTTTGAGCAACATCACATCCTAGGTACCATAGGTATCCAAAAGGGGTGTAAACACACCATTCATTCAAAAATCACTGTTTTGACTTTTATGAACTACAAAATAAAAAGCAGAGCATAAAATATTACAAAACAAAGTGAGGTCAGTATAAAGAGGTGACAAACCCTAAATAGGTTTTTGTTTGAAGTCATTAGCGCCTCTAATGCTTACGCATTTCCTTACATTCACCAGAGGAAATAATTGAAAATATAATTGAAATTCCAGGCGAATTTCAATTAAATTACAATTAAATTATGGCCCAACTTTTGAATTTCAATTAAATTAAATTAATTGAATTGAAATTAAAAACGGGCCAATTATGCGAATTTCAATTACAATTAAATTAATTTTTTACATCACTACTGTACATAGTTCTCGCACAAGTGATTTTGCAGGATACTACGGCGTACTACCTTCACAAGAAAGGATAATAACCGCGTCGATGACTTTTTCACTGAATTGTGATAAATTAGCAGATTTTCAAAATTTTTTCTATGATTTTCTTAAAAATAACGAAAAATCTTCTGTAACAAACAAAATGTTTCTAAATACGGAAAAATCTAGAAGAATCTAAGAACTATTGTCCCAAAATTTGCTTATTTTAATGCAGAAAATTTTGCAAATTCGGGGGGTTGGAAAAAAGTGACGTCATTTTTTCGCTTTTAGAGGGGGGTTTGGAAAATGATGACAACCGATGACAAGGGGGGACGGGGGTCGAAAAATGGCTAAGAATCGATGACGTCATTTTTGCACGGCCCCTATGTTGAAAAAGACCGACCTGTTTCGCAGTAGAGAAACCTTCCCCACAGTGTTTCTAGACAATCGCAAATCTTCAGAATTTCACTGGTTTTATGAAGAAATGTCACGTTTTGTCATGTTTTTGAAATTCTCCAGTTTTAGGACCTTTATGTTGAGCTATAGGAGTCCCTAGTCAGTGTTTTATAACCATACATGTAACAGGGGGGTCTGGGAGGTCTGCCCCCCCCCACCCGACTTAGGCCAGACCCCCCCCCCCCCCGAGACGATTTCACCGACCCCCCCCCCCTCCGATTTTCTGGCAAGTAAATTTTCGAGCAAATTTTTGCAATTTTTTACACTTCCACACACAAAAATTGCCAAAATCGCCTGCAAAACAGCACTTTTTAGCTGTATTTCAGCCCAAATTAGCGATTTTTGGCAATTTTTAGCCAAAAAATTGCGATTTTTCTCGATTTTTGAGCGTTTTTAGTGCCCACCCCCTCCCCCAAAATTTTGGCTCAGACCCCCCCGACCGGCGCCAGACCCCCCCCAACCCCCCTCCCCCCATCGGCGGATGACCAATATGTATGTTTATAACGAATGACAATACCAATCTTCCCTGCACGTTTCAGACCCGTAATCTTCGAATACCGAAAAAAAATTAGAATATAATCTGAAAATTTGAGCCAAATCGATAAAGAAATGACTGAGAACGAATCGTTTGAGTAAAGTTCGAAAAAGAGGGCGGACATTTTTTTGGCCCATACTGTATATACATACAGTACAATAAGAGTCCCTGAAAAACGTATTGGTTTGGTACAAACATCTTTCTTGCGTCTTGCGGTCGTAAATTTCTTGACAGTGCTTTTTTCAGGCAAACGTGGTAACGAGTGTGGAGACGACGAGCAGTGGTACCACTTGTTGCATTTGTTTCTTGCTGTTCATATTGGGATTTTGTTTAGTGATTCCGTTTTTTTTCTGTTTTCTTCCGTTTTGTTGTGGCAGTTGTAAGGCTGTCAAGCATCGCTGTCCCCACTGTGAAATGGTTATAGCCACCAAACGCGCTTGTAGCAAATGATTCGTGTTCTGTTGTTCGGACGATCTCCGTTTGACTCAATTTCTCTCTATGTAGTATTGTATTTTGTGATTGTTTTGTTATATTTTAAAAGATGCACCGCCAAATTTCTCTCTAGTAAAATCAGCTTGTTTCCTGAAAGAAAATCAAGAATTCAGAAGCCAGACGATTCTGAGCGTAGAGTGTTTAGCCCGAAAATGGCCATTTTGGAACGAGGTCATTTACCTACAAATGTACGTACAGTATGGCCCCCAAGAGTTGAAATTAGGAGAGACAAAAGAGGATTTATCCTGCAGCATAAAACCGTCCACCGGTCCTATCCTTAGTCTCGCGTTCTACTTACATATTGTAGTACAGAAAAACTGTCAACGTTTCCTATAGAAACCTAGTTGGGAGTGCGTGCGTACTGTACAACTAATTCAATTTTAGAATACGGTACTTAACTGCGACTATTATGAAACAAGAAATTGGAGGTTTTCCTGCTCATCAAAATTCTCTGCATGATTGTACGAGTCTGAATGACGATGAATACAGTATCCGTGCTTGTCAGACCCCAAATTAATGAACCCATAAATAGGGTGATCACTACTTGCGCCGATTAATGTTTTGAGTGTGCACATTTTTGGCCATTTTTTGCTCCAAAAGGGCCACCGTCCTTGGGCTTCTACGAATATTGTTATGTTTATGCTTAATTGATAGCTAATCGTCATATCTACCCATATGCTCGTGGGCAGACATATCCGTCGGCAGACTCGAATGCTACGATTGTTTTAGTAAGTGGCGGTTCCGGGGGAAATCGGCCGATAATCGATGAAGTAAGGCGATATGACGAGCGCGTAATCTGAGATAGCATGCAGTAATTGGTTGTGGATGTGCTGGTGCATAAAACAATAATGTACAAGTCAAAAGTAGTTGTTTGATACCGGATTTGGTCATATTTTTAAAGATTTACAATTTGGGTGCGCACGTTTTACATTCTTTTGTTCGAGACCAAAAAAACGTACCTAAGGTAAAGCTGAATATAGCATGCAGTAATTAGATGTTGATGTGTAAAATAATAACCAGGAGATCGTCAGCAGTCGTTTGATACCACATTCAAAATTCTGTGTTCAAAATTTGAAATTCGAGTGATCTCCCCAACTGAGAACGATCGCAAATTGCTGTCTCCCTGAAGCCATTCCAAAGTGCGGACTAGAATAGGAGTAAATCGAGTACTAGAATTCCCGCCATCTGCTATCCGTTTTAAATTTTCATAATAGGTACAAACGACACAATACAATACGTAGTAGCGACCAGTTAAAAAAATTGTTAGAAGGCCAAAAATTTTTGCTTTTTAAATTTAAAAAATTTTTTTTGAAAATCGTCTTAAACGGGTCCAGTGTGCTAGTACAGGTATTTACAATAAATTTTCCACCTTTGCACCTCAACTCAGTTAAGAAACCTCCAATAGTCTGCCTATATACTAAATACTGCCTATAACTGCAAAATTTCACCGAAAATTGTCTTTATAGAGACACTTCTACGTGAATCGTAAGGAAGGATTTCTCAAGCAGTCGCTGTTAGGCTCAGTGCAAAATATGCATTATGCAGGTTGCTAGATAAAATTTTGGCTGCTTCAAAAGAATTTACAAAAAATTGCATGTATGCACGTGAATTTCCCCACTTTTCGCCTTAATTTGCATATTGATTTTTCAAAATAGTTTTTGAGCCTTCAAAAAAGCTTTTCTGAAAAATAGGTATTTTGGTAAAGCTTAATTTAGGTAATTTTGATAAAAAGCTTTTCTAAAAAAATAATAATAGGTGAATTTTTTACACTAACAACTGTGGTAGCGACAACAAAACTAAAAACACAGCAATACCAGTAGAAAGTGAAAATTAAAAAAAATCTGCCATTCAAAAATCACATCTTCCTGCTTCTTTCTGTGCTCGTTAAGCAATGCCAGCTTTCAAGCTTTCGACGTCAACTGAAAGTTGCAGCAAATATCTTAAATGAACTGTGCATTTTGAAGAAAACTCACGGTATTCGCACATTGTTGACCAGTTAGTTCCACATTTTACAGACTGCAGGTTAGAGCTACCAAAATTCCAAACAGCGCAGTGGTTGTTGGGATGCGGGTGTCCGGCGACCCAGGGAATCGCTCCCTCGGCCGTTTTCCCGTTGCCCAGTTCCCACTGCCACTTGCCGTCTGTTTTGAACAAGCCAAGGTAGAGCACGAATCCACTGTCTGCTTTCCACTGCAAAGGCAGAGGTCTTTCTGTCAACCACTTTTTGCTTGTGTACGAGAATCTTTGCGTCAGAAGTATATAGTGTTGGCCAAAAAAAGGACGCCTGGCCCTTTTTCGAGGTTTCCGAATAACTTTCAAACGGCCGCCATTCAACTGAATGGAAAGATTCTTGGCACGATTATTAATATTTGTTTACAGTTTGTTTTGCCCAAGTCCTAGCCTGTTAGCCTTCTGTAGCCTGGAGCTATGCCTTTCTGATATGAACTGACCTGAATTTTTTGACATCAGATTTGAACATACATGTACTGTACATATCTCCGATCCGATCCGATCTGGCGGGGGGGCCGTACGATGTACAGCCCTACGATCAGACCTGCACGGTCCATTTCGTCACCCCTGATATCGTCATCTCGGACGTTTGCCCTTCTTTCACTGCCAAGCCACTCAAGCCATGTTGTTGGGCGCCAGGTACTAGGAGAGTGCCTGGCGTGGTGACGTCATGGTGCTGTCAGCTCCCAACGGCCGCTGGCACTAAACCGGTATTGGCCTTATTGCTGGTCTCTCAGACAGCTCCTGACGTCGTTGATCTTCCCTCCAACGCGGCATGCTTTGTGGAGCGGCTTTCGGTGCAACGACAGATCCGGTTGATTCCCATTTTACCTACTCGCTGTAACCAGTTTTCGGTGGCCTGGGTGGAGCTTTATGCCGACGACCAACTCTTTGCGGCAAGAAACTTGCCCCGCCGAGTAGATGAGCGCACGACGTCGCGCACAGTGGCCATGTGGCCTAAACCACTACACCAACTGTGCCGGCTGTACGAATCTCACGAATCCTTCATCGAATTTTCCCACATTTTGCAGGTTAGCCAATCTTTGTATGAACCTAAAACCCCGAAGAGGACAGCTTTCTAGCACTACTTTCAGTTAATTAGTGTTCCCAAAAAATGAGGGTGGTGCCCTTTGAACGTAAAGCACCACTGTATAGGCTAATTTTCCGTTTTCACTATGTTGCCTTAGTTGAGGTGATTGTAATCAACGACCCCACTATTTCGTACAGCCCTGATTTTTTGTGCAAGGAATGACACCCTCATTTTTGAGAATGCCAAATTTTTGCTTTAACCGATAGTAAAAATCTGCCAGCTTTTAACCGGCAGTGTTAGAAAGCTGAGCTCTCCAGGTTCTTAAGGTAAATAATAATACGGTAAATTTTGACTACTGAAAATTGGGGTCAGTTCATTTTGCAAGGGCATAACTCATTGCTACAGAATGCTAGCAGGCTAGGACTTGGCCAAGATAACCTGTAAGCAAATAATAATAATAATAATAATCGTGCCAAAAATCTATTCATTCGGTTGAAAACTGAAGGAATGGCGGCTATTTGAAGTTATTCGGAAAAATTGAAAAAGGCCAGCCAGGCGTTCCATTTTATGGCCAAATCTGTACTTCAGAACTAAGCAGAAGCATGTGATGTGAAGAGGTCAGTTGGCTGGTCTGAGCTGGAAATTGTCAGGAAGGAGTACTAAAAATCGCTGAAGATGTAGTTTCGAAGAAAAAATCGCCTAAAATGCCAATTAGGGCTCAAATACAGCTAACGCTGGGTTACAGGTTAACTTTAGCAAAATTGTAAAACTGCTTCAGAGAAATATCGCAGACGGTGGAAAGATCTGGTACGAGGGAGTTTGGCCATACTCTGTTGGGGGGGCAGACCAGCAGATCCCAATGTATGGGTGTGTGTAGTGTACCCTCTTATAATCTGACAGATACTGAACGTACAGCTTCCCGAGCGAGACTGTTAAAATGAAGTATGTCCTGGCTGGTGTCCAGTCTGCCCAGAACGCCGGATCTGCATACAGCCCTTCCTGATTCCCTGTCGTCGGTACGCACTTTTATCCAGACCAGACATCTGCTCCCGGTCCAGAGAATTCCTCCAACTCTACCTTGACTGGGTGCTGTTGCCGCTTCCCGACATGCTTTCTCCAGAGGGTCAGTAAAAGCCAGACTCCGCTCCAGACTGGCTATGGTGTCTAGAAACATTGCCAACTAGCCTACGTACTGAAAGAGGTTCATTGTATATAACACCCTCTCGTCTAACCTCTTTGTACTGTTGCATGCGTATATGTACGCATTACGCATAGCATTACGCAAAGTACGCATTGCATTTCAGAATGCGCATACGCATACGCATTTGAATTTCATTACGCAATATTATTACGCATTTTGCCAAAAGTTTGCAAATTTTTGCGTAATGCGTATTGGGTCTGAAAAAATAGCTACCTTTTCGAATGTCTTGCATATGTTTAGTTCAGATTGCTACCAAATGGTCATTCTTCATGGTTTTTAGTGTGAGGTGAGGGCACCAGAAATTTGCTGAGGCATTTGAAGCTTTAACTAAGTTTGGCTTTGGCTTGCCAATATTTAAAAAGAGGCTAAGTTTTAAGAGGAAAGGAAATGTGCGACAAAACCTTGAATTTAGAGTTTCCACGATTTTGGGTGACATCAGTTGTATTGCATGGACAGGCTATCTGTTTGTCCTTCCACTATGTATGTACACTGTATGCTTATTATAAGTTTGATTGCTACTAGACTTCTTCAGGAAGTGAACATTCGACTGATTTTTGTAGGAAAGCGCATAAAATCTCTACCTGTTGAAAAGATACGTACTGTACATACCATACATGTATAAACAGGTTATCTGCCGAAGTTGGAGGGGGGTGGGGGTTTGGAGCTGGCCGGAGGGGTTGAGCCCAAATTCTAGGGAGGGATTGGGCACTAAAAACGCTGAAAAAATCGCAATATTCCGGCTAAAAATCGCAAATGGAAAGGTGAAAAAGTTAGACATGTGCAAGGGCGTAGCTGGGAATCGAACCCAGCACCTTTCGATTTCGTTTGAATTTGGGCTCAGATGCAGCTAAAAGTGCTGTTTTTCAGGCGATTTTGTCAATTTTTGTGTCTGAAATTGTAAAAAAAATCGCCAAAATTTGCTCAAAAAGTTGCGTTGCAATTTATTTCAAGGCAGGAATTTGATTATAAAGTTGGATACCTAAAGAACACATTGTAGAGACAAACAAGCCGTTCAGTGAAATTTCTGAATGTTTCTGAGATTACGCATTACGCATACGCAATACGCAAAATACGCATTGGTTTTTGCAATGCGTATACGCAAACTCATACGCATTTGCAATTGGAATGCGTATACGCATACGCATTTGAAAAATCCGCTATTAAACAACAGTACCTCTTTGTCATTGTTTACGTACCAAACTAAAGCATTTGGAAATAGGAGACAACTGCTAAAACATGTGTAAAAATGTCTATGCAATTGACACTGCCTTGACCTGTAACCAAATAATTTATTGAAGAGCCGTTTTTGTGAGTAGGAAATTCCTCAGTTTTTCAAGATATACGTAAGACAGAATTTAGTGGGCGTGCATGAAATTTTACACAACGCATTTTTTAGCAAACACTTTCAGGTAATTTGGCAAAGATCTGCGGAAATTGCAGCAAAGAAAAAAGTTCCCACAGTGTCTTTTGCAATCCAAATTCTTTGTTCAAATTCCAGAATTGTCATTTTACGGTTTTACGAAGAAAAGTTAGATTTCGCCAAGTTTCTGAAATTTCTCAATTTTAGTGCCCTCTAAGCTGGTATTTACGTATATCCATGGCAATACCAATCATTTCCTGCTAAATGCAGGCCCATACTCTTCGAATTACCGAAAAAATAGAATTATCGTGGACCACCCATATTCTTAGTTCTCGGCTCATAAAACCAGTTTGAGTCAGAATTTTGACACCAAACTGATAAAATATGTAGCCTTGTTCTTGTTAACTCTTGCTGAAATTTTGAGCCATCGGTGAAGCACTTAGCAAGAAGGAACCATTTAAATAAAGTTCGTAAAACGGGGTAGATATTTTTATCTATACAGTACTGAACGTACATTTCAGCTCATTTAGCCAGTATGTGCGGAAGGGCCAACAAAAAGAAATCGTGTCACATATTTTGGACACCCTGTTTAAGCCGACAGTTACCGTATTGGCAGAAGGAAGACAATTTCAAGCGGCAGTCTGACGAGTGGAGACCTCGGGTGCGCCAAGCGAAGATGGCACAGTTGCCTGTGCTGGGTTGGTTAGGTGACCAGGGAATGTTGTCTGCGGTAGCGATCGTGTCTCCAACCCATCGCCATTGACCATCGGCTGATTTGAACAGACCGATATACCACACAAACCTGTCATCTGCCTGCCACTGAAACACAGTAACCGGAGGTTTTTTCAGTTGTCTAGCTGCAACTTTCATGTTCGTTAATCAATTTCACTGACTTTTATCACAACATGCACTGAACCTCTCATCCCGAATCTATGTAGAAGCCTAAAACCTGATCACAGTGCTGAACAAAATCCTCGGTTCCAAATAAGTGAGGGATAGTGTCACTGTTTCTTAATTGTCATTGCCAACCGAGATCGGGCAGACATGTAAAGTGGGGGGTCGGCGGAATCGGCCGGCATGGTGTGCGTTGGACATCCCTATGACCTCAAAGTAAAACCCTAAAACAGTTCCGCCCAACTCCCTCTGGATAGCCAGCAATGGCCATCAGCGGTTCTCTCTGATCCGGCCATTTTCCAAAGTAAAACTCGAAAACACACCAAACAGAAATGAATTTTTCTCCGGGGGGCTACCTCGCTCAGGCACGTGCTATGCAGCGTTCGAAAGCCCACATCATAAGCTTTCAGAATCTGTAATAAAATTTGTGGCGATTTTTGTTATTTCAAAAATAATCGATCCCGAAATATGGACTGATCACGATTTCGTCAGTTTTTACGGAAATGAGAGTTTCTCTGGGGGGCTACCTCGCTCAGAGATGTTCTATGCTGCGTTTGAAAGCCCACATCATGAGCTTTCAGAATCTGTAATAAAATTTGTGGCGATTTTTGTTATTTCAAAAATAATCGATCCCGAAATATCGACTGATCACGATTTCATCAGTTTTTACGGAAATGAGAGTTTCTCTGGGGGGCTACCTCGCTCAGACATGTGCTATGCTGCGTTTGAAAGCCCACATCATGAGCTTTCAGAATCTGTAATAAAATTTGTGGCGATTTTTGTTATTTCAAAAATATTCGATCCCGAAGTATCGACTGATCACGATTTCTTCAGTTTTTGCGGAAATGAGAGTTTCTCTGGGGGGCTACCTCGCTCAGGCACGTGCTATGCAGCGTTCGAAAGCACACATCATGCGCTTTCAGAATCTGTAATAAAATTTGTGACGATTTTTGTTATTTCAAAATTAATTGATCCCGAAGTATCGACTGATCACGATTTCTTCAGTTTTTACGGAAATGAGAGTTTCTCTGGGGGCTACCTCGCTCAGACACGTGCTATGCTACGTTTGAAAGCCCACATCATGAGCTTTCAGAATCTGTAATAAAATTTGTGGCGATTTTTGTTATTTCAAAAATAATCGATCCCGAAATATCGACTGATCACGATTTCATCAGTTTTTACGGAAATGAGAGTTTCTCTGGGGGCTACCTCGCTCAGAGATGTGCTATGCTGCGTTTGAAAGCCCACATCATGAGCTTTCAGAATCTGTAATAAAATTTGTGGCGATTTTTGTTATTTCAAAAATAATCGATCCCGAAATATCGACTGATCACGATTTCGTCAGTTTTTACGGAAATGAGAGTTTCTCTGGGGGGCTACCTCGCTCAGACATGTGCTATGCTGTGTTTGAAAGCCCACATCATGAGCTTTCAGAATCTGTAATAAAATTTGTGGCGATTTTTGTTATTTCAAAAATAATCGATCCCGAAGTATCGATTGATCACGGTTTTATCAGTTTACAGCATTTGACTGAAGTAGCTAAAAAAGAAAATGGGATGACCAAATTGGTTTTCTGGTACGCCAAATTCATTGGCGACGCCCATTTACAGCTAGGATCACGATGCTTGATCGATTATCGATTTTTTGCTGTGTAACTGACCCAACTACACTGATGTTAGTGGTTTTTCGGCATGCCGATTTCAACCACGATGTTGGTTTAGAGATGTTTATGTGTTGAAATCGGCATGCCCGAAAACGACTAACATTTTAGCTTTGTGGCCTGTTTAGTTGCACAACAAAAATCGTAACAACAAAAACGTGCACTAACATCAGTGTAGTTGGGTCATCTACACGTAAAAAATCGATAATCGATCAAGTATCGTGATCCTAGCTGTAAATGGGCGTCGCCAACGAATTTGGCGTACCAGAAAACCTCAATTTGGTCATCCCATTTTCTTTTTTAGCTACTTTAGTCAAATGCCATAAACTGATAAAACCGCGATCAATCGATACTTCGGGATCGATTATTTTTGAAATAACAAAAATCGCCACAAATTTTATTACAGATTCTGAAAGCTCATGATGTGGGCTTTCAAACGCAGCATAGCACATGTCTGAGCGAGGTAGCCCCCCAGAGAAACTCTCATTTCCGTAAAAACTGAAGAAATCGTGATCAGTCGATATTTCGGGATCGATTATTTTTTAAATAACAAAAATCGCCGCAAATTTTATTACAGATTCTGAAAGCTCATGATGTGGGCTTTCAAACGCAGCATAGCACATGTCTGAGCGAGGTAGCCCCCCAGAGAAACTCTCATTTCCGTAAAAAACTGAAGAAATCGTGATCAGTCGATATTTCGGGATCGATTATTTTTTAAATAACAAAAATCGCCACAAATTTTATTACAGATTCTGAAAGCTCATGATGTGGGCTTTCAAACGCAGCATAGCACATGTTAGAGCGAGGTAGCCCCCCAGAGAAACTCTCATTTCCGTAAAAACTGAAGAAATCGTGATCAGTCGATATTTCGGGATCGATTATTTTTGAAATAACAAAAATCGCCACAAATTTTATTACAGATTCTGAAAGCTCATGATGTGGGCTTTCAAACGCTGCATAGCACGTGTCTGAGCAAGGTAGCCCCCCTGAGAAACTCTCTTTTCCGAGAAAACTGACGAAATTGTGATCAGTCCATATTTCGGGATAGATTATTTTTGAAATAACAAAAATCGCCACAAATTTTATAACAGATTCTGAAAGCTCATGATGTGAACTTTCGAACGCTGCATAGCACGTGCCTGAGCGAGGTAGCCCCCTGGAGAAACATTCATTTTTGTTTGGTGTGTTTTCGAGTTTTACTATGGAAAATGGCCGGATCAGAGAGAACCGCCGATGGCCACTGCTG
The DNA here is from genome assembly GCA_030248155.1 of Sabatieria punctata. NCBI lineage: Eukaryota > Metazoa > Nematoda > Chromadorea > Araeolaimida > Comesomatidae > Sabatieria > Sabatieria punctata. The sequence continues at coordinate 138,808 of JASANB010006177.1, forward strand.
GCTACCCAGAGGGAGTTGGACGGAACTGTTTTAGGGTTTTACTTTGGGGTTATAGGGATGTCCAACGCACACCATGCCGGCCGATTCCGCCGACCCCCCACTTTACATGTCTGCCTGATGGCTGCCTGATTTCGGTTGGCAATGACAATTAATCGGATAATCAGTGCGTGATGCACAAGTGAAATTCACGCCGCTTCCCTCGCAATTCGGTAGCAAAACCTAGCTTAGCCTGCACAGCCTTTTTAGTGAGTGTTTTGTATATACACGTGTGTGTGTGTGTGTGTGTGTGTGTGTGTGTGTGTGTGTGTGTGTGTGTGTGTGTGTGTGTGTGTGCGTGCGTGCGTGCGTGCGTGCGTGCGTGCGTGCGTGCGTGCGTGCGTGCGTGCGTGCGTGCGTGCGTGCGTGCGTGCGTGCGTGCGTGCGTGCGTGCGTGCGTGCGTGCGTGCGTGCGTGGTGCGTGCGTGCGTGCGTGCGTGCGTGCGTGCGTGCGTGCGTGCGTGCGTGCGTGCGTGCGTGCGTGCGTGCGTGCGTGCGTGCGTGCGTGCGTGCGTGCGTGTTTGCATTGACTAGTCATAAATTTTCTGTTTCATCAGGTAGGGGAAACCGTACCGTATATACTGTGCGTGATTACACTACTTCACTAGTACCTACCGCTCCATGCCTGACCACAAAATGCCTAACATTACCTCAGCGGCAGTCTGAGAAACCAGTTGTCTAACAAATTCCTCGGAGTCGAGTCTAAGAAGCCGCCCGGATCTGCACACTCGACGACCATGGTCTGGTCCCTCTATGCTAATTCCAAACCAAAGGAGGCACGCAGTTCCGGTCCACATCACTCTGTGGGCGCGAGTTTGATCAGCATTTCTGCTGGCCGTTCTACACCTCATTTCCAGGTTCAGTTTGTCCAGGGTTGGTCGGATGTCTGTTAGTTGCTTCTTCAATTCAGCTACCTCAAACTTGAGCAGGTTCAACTGGCCTTCCAACCGACTGCACGAATCTTCTATACCCGGCGACGGAGTAGGACAGATCAAATTGGCTTGCGCAAAGGCAAAGGCTAGTAGACCGTAGAAAGTAGGTAACATAACAGAAGACTGCATTTTGTTGGACTGGGAAGGGCTAGGAAACAAAGTCAGTCAGCTTGTGGTAAAAAGTGTTGGCCGCTTAGTTACAGTTGGTACGCTAGATTCATTGCTAGGCCGCAAAATTTGCATAGAACGCCGCCGACAAGCTGTTCGAATTGGGTTTTTCTTTGTTTAACGCGCGTCGCTTTCAAATTATTTGTAGCAGTTATAAATTTGCTACTGCGTTTATTCAGTTCTGAATGTGTGCTTTCGGTGCGGTACAGTACGTTTAAAATTTGAGGCGTATTGTTTAGGCATGAGTACTCCGATTGGAAATGTGTAACAACACTACCAAAACTGGTATCAAACGACTGCTTTCGATCTCCTGATTATTATTTTACACGCCAACAATTAATTTACTGCATGCTATGTTCAAGTTCTACCCCAGATTACGCGTTTTCCGCCTGTGGTCAGATGTTGTAAAACGGTACGCACCCAAATTGTAATTCTTACCAGTTGACAGATACGTACATCTCCGCATCAACAGACGGGTAGATATGACAATTTACTATCGATTAAGCATAAATATAACAATCTTCGTCCAAACCCCGGGATACAGTAAAAATACTAATCTGCGCAATGGGTACTCATGCCATTATTTAACTGGCTGAAAATCAGATGAGGTACGGACATGCGGCACGGTAGGAGGTGGTACACAAAGTCCTCCAGTCTCACTGAACAACTTTCCAGACCCAAACAACAAATTGACTCTGCACCATCACAGTGCTTTTGGTGCATTCAAATGGCGCCACACATTTTGCACGGTTTTTTAACCGAACAATCCATCACAACTGCTAAAAACGCCTTTTTGTATTGGAAATTGAATGAAGCGTCAATAATGGTTATGGTTAAAAAATCTTATCAACACCAAAACACTAGCCTAATCGCGTGCGCACTAGCCAATATTTTAGCACCAATGTTGGAAATTCAGTTTGCAGTAGAATTGATCGTTTTCAGGAACGTCGGGGTGAAGTGAGCGGAAATTTGAAACAGTAAAATGCGAAGTAGGTCCACGTATCACGTTCAAAAGTCCACAAACAAAAGGAAAGGTTCTGAGCTTGCAAACCGCGCCGGATATGTGGATTACCCTGCAATTTACATCGCATTTCTTTTGGATCAGGCGCATGTTTTGTCTACAGAACGGACAGTATTGCCAGGTTGGGGGGATTCGGCCTAAATCTAGGGAGATTTTTTCGATTTTGGGAAAAATTTTGAATTAGGGGTTAGGGGAAAGTGTGGGGATTTTTCAAAATTTAGGGGTTTTAGGGGGATTCAATCTGACTCAAGATTGGTAAAAATCGACAATTTTTGGCATTAAAAATTGAAATTAAGGTAAATTTAGTCAGCATAGCCTGTCTGGAATGTTTATTAGAAGCAATCCTAGAATAATTTAAAAAACCTCAAGTGTTAGTTGTGAGTGAAAAACGTTTGGTTGGACATTGGTAACTGAAAAGCGGAAGCTAATAAAACGCGCTTTTTCTAAAAACTGCATGAAAACCTTCATAGACTGTAACATTTTAGAATATAATTTCTAAGGGCTACCAATAAAAGTTTGTGCAAAGGGTTGTTGGAGCTTCAAAATAGAGCATGTGTCTTTGGTTGTTACTCTAAAAAACGAACTTTCATGTTGCACCAAGCCGCTTGGCGATAGCTTGAGAATTGGGCGAATGGCAACAGTTTTAAGAGCCGGTTTATATAAGGGTCGACTCTTCCCGGACAAATCTCAACTTCTTGTCTCCGATTTGGCTAAAATTTTGTAATTTGGTATAATTTAACCTAAAAAGCCATTTTATCACCTTCCCGGCCATTTTTGAGAGGGTCACTTTTTCGACCCTCTCACAGATTTCGAGTAATAACTCGGGACCAAATGACCATAGGAACTTGCGAATTGCATATTTAGAATCAGAAAAATATTTTCTTTCAAATGATACTCTACTCGACTGCATTACCTGAAAAAATTTTTTTTCGAACCCCTTCCGGGACTGATTTGACCCCCACACAGTCATGTTCCCAACTGTTTTATTTCATGGAAATATAGCGCTATGTTTTTGCTTTCGATTAAAGAAAAAAAATCGAGAAAAAAAGGGGGGAGAATTTGAGTTTTTGGGCCTTGAAAGTTAAAAATCAAAAAAAATTTTCCTTATGATGGGTTGCACACTGTAAACAACAGAACTTGGTCAGTTTTGAATCGATTTCGGAGACCTTTGGCACGTATTGTAATGTTCATCTTGCACATAGGGCACAAACGTGGTCCTGGTTGCCGCTGTTTAACACGAGTTTTATGCATATTTTTTTATTATTTTCAGTTTTGCAAACAATTTCTGGGTTTCATTTGATGTTTCCCATAATGGGCGTCCAAATTGTCTTTTTGAAAAGAATTAGAGCTGGAAATCGGGCGGGCCCAACCCAAGCAATGCCTAAGTGAAGGATAGTTGGAAACTATTGCATTGAATAAACATTCTGCTTACTTGGTACTTACAAGAAGTAAGCATCAATTAGCATTGTGCACTATGACCAGTGTTGTGCCTAGCTTAAATTTCTAAAACTCGGTAAGCATTCAGTAAGTAAATCCAGTTTTTTGAAATTCAGTAAGTATGAGTAAGTACTGGGTTTTTCAAAGAATACTCGGTAAGTACTCAGTAATCAATTCGGATAACTCGGTAAAACCTTCAAAATTCAGAAATATACAATTTGTATGAAAAAGTTTACCTGATATAGCTTTTAGCTACTAGAATCCTTTTTCAGTGCTGATTGATGAGTTTAAGGTAATGTAGCTCGACTTTTCAAAATTTTAATCATGTTTTGTGTTATTTCTCATTATTTATTGTGCTAATTGGCATGGCTTAATAAGCCTTAATATATGCACAGTACAATAGTGACTAGGGGATGTGGTTTTAGATTAAAAGGCTGGCCAATTGATAGGTGAAGATTTGTTCTAATTTTCGTCATTTCCTCACAGTTCATCAGACTGATGAAAAAAACGGCAATCAAAATATAGCTAATAGTAGTAGATATACTTTCTACTTCTATAATAGTCTTTGCGTCTGATAGTCTGTTCGCAATTCTGCCGCGCAAAGAAAGCTTAGATTGTGCAACAAGCAGTGGAAATTGCATAAATTTGACCTAAAAATGTGTTTTCATCGTTAACAGCTCTATTAGCGAAAGAAAAACCGTATATTTTCTTGCACAGGTGCGGCGAGCTACCCATTGCAGAAGCTTTTACTCAGTAAACAACTCAGTAAATTACCGAGTACCGAGTTTACCGATTTTTTTTCTAATTGAGTAAAAATTCAAAATTGAAACTCGGTATTCAGTAAGTAAAATTAAGAAAAATTTTTACCGGTAAGTAAAAGTACTTACTTTAATTCAAAATAACTAAGTACCGAGTAACTTTTACTCAGTAAATTTACTGGGAACAACACTGACTATAACGAATATTTACAGAGACTGCTTAGACTCTGTTACTCTCGTTATTTGTTTTCTCCTTAAGCAATGACATGCAAGATTTGCGTAGGTGTGCATGTGAATAGACTAAAATAAACACTATTGATCCTGGGCGCTGTGGGATGGTGACTGTAAAACTCGTCATCTCGACTCAACTATTGACATACGTACATATGCAAACTATAGTCTGTTCAAAAAATAAGCGACCTGGCGAAATAACTGTTTTGGGTGGCCTCAGGGTGACTTGAGCCTCTTAACCAAAGTTGTAGACAACGTCGAGCTCCTGCCTGGGGTGAATCCTAATCTGCGCTACGTTTCCTCTGAACACTAATTTGCGCAACGTCAAAAAATGAGCTTTTTTTCTAATTGCTATGAAAATTAGATGACTGTAGAATTCGATTCTTGAGTCCTTGGCGACTCCAATGATGCTTTCCTGATGTGTCTAGGCCAAACCGATGTGGAGATATGGCCGGTCAAATTATGAAAAAATCGTGAAAAATGGCATTTTTTTACCGAATTACGGTATCAGGGTGAGGTTTTCAGGATCGGGAAGTGTCAGAATCGATTCCGGCGGTCAAGAATACCCCATTCAGGAAGTTTCACCCAAATCCGTCAGTCTGCCTATGTTTCCCTTTCTATTTTGTGAAATTTTCAGAAAAACGCCGTTTTTCACGATTTTTTTGGTCAATTTTATGCAATTTCCACTGCTTGTTGCACAATCTAAGCTTTCTTTGCGCGGCAGAATTGCGAACAGACTATCAGACGCAAAGACTATTATAGAAGTAGAAAGTATATCTACTACTATTAGCTATATTTTGATTGCCGTTTTTTTCATCAGTCTGATGAACTGTGAGGAAATGACGAAAATTAGAACAAATCTTCACCTATCAATTGGCCAGCCTTTTAATCTAAAACCACATCCCCTAGTCACTATTGTACTGTGCATATACAGTATAGATCAAAAAAATGTCCCATCGCTTTTTCGGCCTTCACTCAAACGTTTCGTTCTCAGTCACTTCTTTACCGATTTGGCTCAAATTTTCAGCAAAAATTAACAACATGGTTGGCTAAATATTTTGCAAGTGTGGTGCCAAAATTCCGACTCATACTGGTTTTATGACCCGAAAACTAGGAATGAGGGTGGTCCACGCAAATTTAATTTTTTTCGGTAATACAAGGAGTACAGTCCTGAAACTTGCAGGAATGATTGGTGTTGCTATTGGGCATAACATACTAAGCGGGCAGCCCTGTAGCTCAAAGGGCACTAAAATGGGGGAATTTCAAAAACATGACGAAATAGGACTTTTCTTCGTAAAACCGGCAAAATGACGATTCTAAAGATTTTCAATTTTCAAAAAACGCTGCAGGGATGGTTACTATGGTGTGGAACAGAGTTTAAATATCAGGTTCGTTTATTTGTCGAACTTCCTCCTACAATCTATGTTGATTAACAAGAGATTCAGTGCTTTGATTCTAGAAGGTGCAGATTTCTTAACTATGGGATTTTCACTCATGTTTTTGAAATTCCCCCATTTTAGTGCCCTTTGAGCTACAGGGCTCCCCGCTTAGTATGTTATGCCCAATAGCAACACCAATCATTCCTACAAGTTTCAGGACTGTACTCCTTGTATTACCGAAAAAAAATATATTTGCGTGGACCACCCTCATTCCTAGTTTTCGGGTCATAAAACCAGTATGAGTCGGAATTTTGGCACTAAACTTGCAGAATATTTAGCCAACCATGTTGTTAATTTTTGCTGAAAATTTGAGCCAAATCGGTAAAGAAGTGACTGAGAACGAAACGTTTGAGTGAAGGCCGAAAAAGCGATGGGACATTTTTTTTATCTATACTGTATTAAGGCTTATTAAGCCATGCCAATTAGCACAATAAATAATGTGAAATAACACAAAACATGATTAAAATTTTGAAAAGTCGAGCTACATTACCTTAAACTCATCAATCAGCACTGAAAAAGGATTCTAGTAGCTAAAAGCTATATCAGGTAAACTTTTTCATACAAATTGTATATTTCTGAATTTTGAAGGTTTTACCGAGTTATCCAAATTGATTACTGAGTACTTACCGTGTATTCTTTGAAAAACGCAGTACTTACTCATACTTACTGAATTTCAAAAAACTGGATTTACTTACTGAATGCTTACTGAGTTTTAGAAATTTAAGCTAGGCACAACACTGGTTATAGTGCACAATGCTAATTGATGCTTACTTCTTGTAAGTACCAAGTAAGCAGAATGTTTATTCAATGCAATAGTTTCCAACTATCCTTCACTTAGGCATTGCTTGGGTTGGGCCCGCCCGATTTCCAGCTCTAATTCTTTTCAAAAAGACAATTTGGACGCCCATTATGGGAAACATCAAATGAAACCCAGAAATTGTTTGCAAAACTGAAAATAATAAAAAAATATGCATAAAACTCGTGTTAAACAGCGGCAACCAGGACCACGTTTGTGCGCTATGTGCAAGATGAACATTACAATACGTGTGCCAAAGGTCTCCGAAATCGATTCAAAACTGACCAAGTTCTGTTGTTTACAGTGTGCAACCCATCATAAGGAAAATTTTTTTTGATTTTTAACTTTCAAGGCCCAAAAACTCAAATTCTCCCCGCTTTTTTTCTCGATTTTTTTTTCTTTAATCGAAAGCAAAAACATAGCGCTATATTTCCATGAAATAAAACAGTTGGGAACATGACTGTGTGAGGGTCAAATCGGTCCTGGAAGGGGTTCGAAAAAAATTTTTTTCCTGCAATGCAGTCGAGTAGGGTATCGTTTGAAAGAGAATAACTTTCTGATTCTAAATATGCAATTCGCAAGTTCCTATGGTCATTTTGTCCCGAGTTATGACTTGAAACCTGTGAGAGAGTCGAAAAAGTGACCCTCTCAAAAATGGCCGGGAAGGTGATAAACTGGCTTTTTAGGCCAAATTAAACCAAAATACAAATTTTTAGCCAAATCGGAGACATAAAGTTGAGATTTGTCCGGAGGTTAAGGAGCAAAAGTCGATTCCTAGAGAAACCGGCTCTTAAACCGAACAGAATTTTAGTTTAATTCACCGGAAGTGGATCCTCCCATATTTCGAGATCCGTCGTAGTTGGGTCCCCCTGATTGAAACAAACACTGGACCTCCGAGATGATTGACACTAGAAGAGGTCAGTATAGCCTTTGACCGGTTGAATGCGGCGGAAAGTTATCTGGCCAGTTAGTGCGAGGATGGCTGAATTTGGGGCGCAAAATTTTCGCTTCGGTCTGAGAGAGGAGTTTGAATGCTTGTTTCTACGTTCCGCTGGAAACGGAAAGTCCTACTCTTTTTCAAAGAAAGATGTGCCGCAACAACGCACGCGCTCAAGCAATTTGCACCGAATGGGCCGCAGACCGTTTTCTGCGCTTTTCTTCTGTATATTTTCTTTATTTTCAAATTGTTGCGGCGCGGGGGCGACCTTCTCATTTTGCAAAATTTTGCAACATTCCTATTTTTCGCAAAATTCTTTTCTTTCTTAACGAAATTGATATGATTATTGATTGAGTGAGTAGGCGAATAGAGTTGGATTGATTTCTTTAATAGATTGCGCTATGCATGACAATTTTTGTGCAATTCTCTTCTCGACATAAATGTGGCTAAAGTTGAAATTTTTGTAAAAGTGATAAAAAATCGGCATGTCCCAACAAAAACGATCTTCCAAGAAGTTTTGTGGTTCAGTGTTCGGCGAATGGTCAGAAGACGGTCGTCATTTACATCTGCTGCCGTTGGAAGTGACAGATCTACTAGTAAATGATGAAGCCGACAACGAAAATCAACAGCCGAACACAAACGGAACCGAATTCTCCACTAATGCAGGCGGCGATGGTGAGATTTTTGTTATCCATCGTATAATTACCTATGACACATACGAAGATAGTTTATTATAGATCTCTGTTGTTTCAGCCTTGTTCTCCTGCCGACTCTGTTCTGTGGCGTTTTGTATTCGCGGCGAACAAGTGAGTGCTTTGTTGTTTGAGTTAGAACTTACTGAGTGGACTAACCTAACAGTGCGCTCTGTCAATTGTAAGTTGGCGTAGGTGGAGGGGGTTTGAAAGTCTAATGAGGACTGAACCAAATTCGGAGAGGATAGGCGGCGGACGGAAATCTTCAAGAACGCTAGTTTTTTTAAGGTAATGTTAGTGCCTGAAAATGTAAAAAATACTTGGACCCCAAAATTGCTTCCCACACAAACAAATAAATGGGCTAGCATATGCTCAATCCTACACAACTGGACCGCATGTACTTTTATGCTTCACCGCTCTGAGTTGATTGTTTGACTAAACTGACCAGTTTAGTTATTGATTAATTGAGTTATTGATTAATTAATTGATTGTTTTATGTAGGCGCAGCACTTTCAAAGCGAGTGGCATCGCTACAACCTGAAACAGAACTTGCGCGGCAAACCTGTCCTTTGCGAGGAAGACTTTGAAGCTCTCGTATCTGAAGGTTTATTCTTATTCATCAGTCCACTCTTGCCACTAACCACAAACTCTTACAGTCAGGCACTTAACGCCGTTTATAGTACTGGCACCATATATGGTACCCTTACCTTGGCATTGATACCTAAAGAAATTTTAGGAGAGGTATCGAGCTCCAGCGATACAGAAGATGAAGAAGATCCGTCGGTACATAAACTAAAATCCTTCTTTCGACAGTCATCTCAGAGCTACTTTGTCGATGAAGACAGTTCTACCGTGTATTCGGTGTACAAAATATTGCTTAGTGACAAAGTAATAGACTGTTTCTTTGGTTAGTTATAGTTGTAATGTTATTTTGTGTTTGTTTAGCAGCCAGCAATTTCTAATCTGAGTTCCAATCCGGTTTGGGTCTTTCTCCTTCTGTCTGGCGGCCGGTTCGCTGGTGCTGTTTTCGACAAGTCAGTTTCTTTTATATTCTGTCTCATTGGAAATATCATATCAGTCTTGAGACCTCTTTGTCTTTAGCAGAGCGCCTTTAACAGTCTGCACTTAACGCCGTTTATGGTACTGGCACCATATGTGGTGACGGTACATAGAGTAGTGGTACTATAATGGTACCGGTGCCATATATGGTTCCCCTACGTTTGGAGACTGTGGTGGTACCATAGGGTACCCCACCGATGGCGATGGGTGCCGGTACGATAATGGTACCATATGGTACCGGCACACGTACGGGTACCATTATATGGTGCCGGTACCATAAAGGGCGTTAAGTGCAGACTGATTTTCTGTTTGCAAGAGCGCTATGGTTTGATTTCAGAGAGGTGGCCATAGCTCACAAGACCTTCCATCGCTATACGGTAAGAGCGAAGCAGGGTGGTTCGCAGGCAAGCAGAGACGGGCATCAGCCTCAACGAGCTCCTAGAAGTGCCGGTGCACAGATGAGAAGACACCACGAACGAGCGCTCGCACAGGTATTCTTGATCAACTCAGCACGTACCTGTAGACATGGGCTAGCATTTCGGCTGATGGGGTGTAGAATTGTCAATTCCTGAGGCGGTTGAGGGGATGGGATGGTAAGCCAGAAAGTTTTTTGGCTTATTTGTCGTTAAAATAAGCTATTCTGAGATCTGGCTTGGGGCGGCCCCCTTTAGCCCCAACGACGTGTATGTTCGAGGTTTAGTTGGTCGAAGCCAGAACTTCCGCTGATACGGGCTTACATGTAAACAAAACAAGGGGTCCGGGAGTCTGCCCCACCCGACCGGGGGACCCCGATGTGATTTTTCGGACCCCCCTCCGAGTTTTCTATCGAGTAATTTTTTTCAGCACATTTTTGCTATTTTTGATTGTTTTTTAGTGCCCAGCCAGCTCCCTAACGTAGAATCAATTGTTTTACATGCATCTTGTGTCAGTCAGTCGCGTCTTGGCCACGGGTAGTTTACGCTATCCCGTGTGTTAAGGCGGCCCCGGAACTCTGCTTGAGCGGTTGTTTGTGGGTTCGAAACCGGTCGAAGCGACTGGAAGTAGTCGACGTAAAGCCCAGACCGCCGAATGGCCAGTAGAGGTGAATGGGAACCGAACCGGAGCTGCCGTTGCACTCAATGACAGCAAAGGGGAGGGATGTTTGTAGGCAGGGCACTCCATTGAAAGGCTCTGATAAGAGCGCGGGGTGTCCTGAGCTGTCCGCAAGGACAGTGAATCTAAAACAAACAAACATCTTTACCAATTAATTTTAGGATGTAGAATCGCTTCTGAAGGAGTGGAAGTGTCACCTGGACAGGGCCAAGTTCGTCTTCCTCAGGTGTTCCATGTACCATCGGTCTATCTTTTACGGAACGGATTTATTGGACAAGTCCGATCCCAGAGTTAAGTCAATTCCGCTGGTGACCAGAAGTCCCACTTTCGATGAAGTTAAGCGAGTACATAAAAAGCTGACTTCGCTTTTTAACCATGGTAATGCTATAGATTTAGGACAGACCGTCTAATTTGTGAGTACTTTGTGGCTGGGCCTGTATATTGTTTTTTTTCGAACTTGCTGAATTCTAGGCAGTCTTGACGACTTTCTCTCCAAGCACAAAACCGAAAGTCAGCCAAGCTCCGCCGCGCCTAAGCCGGCTAAATCTGTAGCTAAGAAGCCAACGAAAGAAATGAGTCTGAGCAGCGATTCTGAGTCGGAAACAGGAATCAGTCGCCCCGATCGAATTAAACAGAAGAAAAGCTCTCCAAAAGTTCAAGTGCCGGCTGCGATTGAGTCGGATCCGTTTCCCTTGTTAGCGCCGGAACTAAGGAGACAAATCTACACGATTTGTGTATTGGGTGATGCGGCACAACTAAGTCAACTTGTGGACAAGTTTGAAGAGGACGTGAAAGATGAAATAAATCGATATTTGAAGCAGAACCGATTCGGGTCGCAGGAGTCTAGTTTCTTGCATGAAGCCGCCTCCAATGGACATAAAGAGTTGGTGACCATTTTGTTGGACTTTGGCTGTGATCCGACGGTCAGAAATAAGAAGGGACTCGTGCCTTTTCAGGTAAAAAACTGTTTTCTATTAATTTTGTTTGCCACCTTCTTCACACACATAGGCCCCGAACGTCTGGTTATGTATATGGTTCCACTTGCCTAGGTACCGGTACCATAAGCGACGTTAACTGTCTGACTGTATTTGGACGAGTGTGTGCGCGTGGAGTGTGCGAAAATTATTACCCCAACTCATACATGTGACAGGTGATATGCCAGCAGGGGAGGGCGACCGTACTAAAATCGCTCAAAATTACTATTCTCGATTAAAAATATACCGGATGGGGTCTGGACACCTCGGGGGGGCCGAAAAATGCGAAAATTTTCTTCCTCGTGGAGGGGGGTATGGCCGGCCGAGATACCCCCTTACCCCCGGCCTATGCATGGTTAAAAACCGTTAAAAAGTGCTAATTTCAGTTCTAGTTTAAGACCAAACCCCCGTGGATCGCGCGCCCCCTAGACGATTTTTCCGCCACCTCCCTCTCATTTTTTGGCAAATAATTTTTGAGCCTACTTCTGCGATATTTATTATTTCAGACCATACATGTAACAGGTCATCCGCCGATGGGGGAGGAGGGGTTGAGGGGTGTCTGGCGCCGGCCGGGGGGTCTGAGCCAAAATTTTGGGAGGGGGTGTAGGGCACTAAAAAACGCTCAAAAATCGAAAAAATCACAAATTTTGGGCTAAAAATCGAAAAAAATCGCTAATTTGGGCTGAAATACAGCTAAAAAAATACCGTTTTGCAGGCGATTTTGGCAATTTTTGTGTCTGAAATTGTAAAAAATTGCAAAAAAATTTGCTCAAAAATTTACTTGCCAGAAAAATCGGAGGGGGGTCGGCGAAATCGTATCGGGGGGGGTCTCCATCCGAGGGTGGTCTGGCCTAAGTCGGGTGGGGGGCAGACCCCCCAGACCCCCCTGTTACATGTATGTTTCAGACACTAAAGTTGCCTGTAAAACAGCCCATTTTTGCCGTATTTGAGCCCAAATTAGCGATTTTTGAGCGTTCCAACCCTAGAATTTGGGCTCAGGCCCCCCAGCCGGCGCCAGACCGCCGCTCCCTGCCCAAACGTCGTAAGACCTGTGTTACATGTACGTTTATTCTTGTTATAAAGGAACCCAACTGTTGTTCTAATTCAGCTGTGTCCCGACCGACTGGTGCGTCAGGTGTTCTCCCAATTCCGCGCTGACTGCGGTACCAACACGTTCGACTGGAACCGTGCCCAGATTCCCGAGTTGCCCAGCGACCAACAACTGGCCAAACAGGCGGAGAAACGACGGAAGGCCCGACAGCAGAAGAAAGAGCGCGACAAAACGAGAAAAGCCGCCTCTGCAGTGCAGAAAACAGAGCAACAGGAACAGAAGAGATTTCTGGAGCTCAGCGACAGAGAGAAACGGGCGTTGGCGGCCGAGAGAAGAATTCTGCTGGCCTGTCAAGAGAGTGGTACCGAATCGCCGGTGTTGACTAGGTGTTTCCAATGTGCCAAGGATATGACCGGGCTGGTGCCGTTTGAGTATTCGGACAATCGATTCTGTACTGTTAAGTGTCTGCAGTTGCATAGGAATAAGTGATCGCATAAACCTTTGGTTTGGGTGTTTGTTTATTTGTGACTACGTGATTTTGGGTTACTTCCCTGACCTGCAATATTTCTGGTCACAGTTTAGTTTTGTCGGCTAGAGTCGTGTTGCCTGCCTCTTTGTCTGTAGTACAGTCTTGTCTCGTTAATCCGGACAAGTTGGGACCGACTGATTACAATACCGGTACGGAATCACAATACGGAGCTGGGGTCCCTCTACAACTTTGGTTGTGAGGCAAAAAGCGTTGCGACGCTTCCGGAAGGAGTTATTCGCAAAAATGACACAGAATGCATTGAATTTTGAAATGTGTCCATATTATAGATGACGCTATAGGTTGAAGTAGGTTAAAATAAGTTATTCTGAGCTCATCTTTTAAAGCAAAATAGGTTATTTTTGGGACCCCCAGACGGATTTTTGCCGGTTACATAGTTACTGTTTATGCAGCAATTATTAACTGAATGTATGCATATGAGTGTATGCGTTTTAGTGCGCCGATGTATTTTCGCTGTGCGAAATTTCTGCAGACTTCACTTGCAAATAGTTGCTTATCTCGCTTAATGATCACTTCTACCCAGCAGAAATATTTGACTGAATCGTGCATTCTGGTCGACCGAAACGACAACGTAATCGGCCAATCACCAAAGGGAGAGTGCCATAAATGGCAGAATATCATAAAAGGAGGTGTGTTAGTGTTTGACAGTTAGGTAAACGCAACGCTTCGCAAAACTTTTGAATAATAAGCCGAATACAAAAACGTGTAAGGGCCTATTTCAGTGTCGCACTTAACGCCGTTTATGGTGCCGGTACCTAACCTACATAGGCTAGTGGCGCCATATATGGTACCGGTACCTAACCTAGGCTAGTGGCATCATATGGTACCTATGGTCCCAGTACCGTATATGGTGCGAAATCTGAACTTAGTGGTAGCGTATATGGTACCGGTACAGGTACAAATGCCAAGGTAGGGGTACCATAAATAGCATTAAGGGTAATAAGTTAGGTAGAAGTTTCAGGCTACCTTCACCGCGCCTTCAGTGTATTTCTGTTCGATTCTGACCGGCGACTGCTGCTGCAAAGAAGAGCAGCCGAGAAAATAACCTTTCCGGGCGTTTGGACCAACACTTGTTGCAGTCACCCTTTACATAATGAACTCGAATTAGACGCCTCTCTACCGGGCTTGGGTGTTCGCAGGGCGGCGCACAGAAAACTTATACACGAACTCGGATTTAAGTCCAGTCAGGTAGACTCTTTTGTCTATTTTCAAATTTCTTTCTGGCCTGGCTCAAACAGATACAGGGAGACTTCGCGTTTCTGAAGACGGAGTATGGGGCTGCCAATTGGTCCCGCTCCTGGCAGACCATCCTTAACAACCTAGCAAATGATCGTCGCCAGTGGAAAGAACTCTGTCAGAGGTCTTTGGAGATGCATCAGGGCCGGCAATAGCGACAATCGCTGATCAAGCCGTCACAAGGAAGGAAGGAAAGGCCTAAGTCGGGTGGGGCAGACATAGGGTAGTAGCAGTTCGGCTGGGAGGTGGTAAATTTTCCAATCCTGGGGGCTAGCGGGGCTAATAAGACAAAAAAATCCGATTTTATGTTCGCTGTATGTTGTCCGCCTTTTTTGTTCTTTGCAATAAGTATATGTTTCTCAGTGTTAAGTTGATTATTATACCTCTAGCTCAACACCGGAAAATTATTGTATTTTTAGATACCAATAGATCAAATGAACTACATAGCGCGAATTTTGTATCGAGCTCCTTCGAACGACGATTGGGGCGAACACGAACTGGACTACGTTATATTTGTTCGCTCAGATGCAAGACCAGAGCCCAATCCTTCAGAGGTGTCCCAGATTCGTTATGTCACTGCTGAGCAATTGAAGAACTTGATAGGTTTGGCTGTTTTGTGGTTAAATAGGAATAATTACTTTTATTGCAGCTGAAAGCAAATCTGCTGAGTCTGAGTTGACTTTCTCACCGTGGTTTCTCTTGATGGCGGACAACTTTCTGTTCGATTGGTGGAAGAGTCTGGACCGGCTGGACGCCATTAAAAACTGTGATGCTATACATGACTTTACTCAATAAATTTTTACTCTTCCTATCTTGATTAATTGTATGTTTGAAGCCTTTGCTTGGCTTGAATTGCAGTTTCAATTCGTATCTGCCCATCTAACCGCTATTCATAGCTTGTTGTTGTGTTTACTGTACAGTTTTGTGCTTCGTTGTGTGGTTCATTTAAGCATACATGTAACAGGTTATCCGCCGGTGAGGGGTCTGAGCCCAAATTCTAGGTAGGGATTGTAGGTACTAAAACCGCTTAAAGATCGCAATTTTGTGCCCAAGAACAGTTGAAAGTGTTGTTTTACAGTCAATTTTGATGTCTGAAATTGTGTGAAAATTTGCTGAAAAAATGTCTTGCCAGAAAACCGGAGAGGGAGTCGGAAAAATCGTCAGGTTTTTCCATCGGCGATCTGTCCTCAGTCGTGTGGGGCAGACTCCCTGTTACGTGTATGTAGTCACAGACAGACTAGCATTTCGGCTGAGGGATGGTAAATTTTCAAATCCTGCGAGTAGCGGCGGCTGATGGCAGGGTTGAGGAAATGGTGAAAGGAAAGTCGATTTTTTTTCTAAAACCAAGCTTCTAGGCTTATTTTTAGCTGAAATAGGTTAAAATAAGCAATTTTAAGCTCATTTACACCTAATCTAGGCATAAAAATTCTTCCTAAATTTTCCTGAAGGGGTAGGCCAGAGCCTGAGGGGAGTCAACCCCCCTCTTTCCATGTCTGTGCCGTGTTCAGGTTTTCGCGCTTGGGGCAAGCAGCGAGCCAATAATAAAATCTGAAGCTTTTCAGTTGATTATCTGCCCAGGCTTATATTACAGTAGCAAGCGAGCGATGGCCATTTACAAGCGTAAGAAAACCCGAAAGCTGCGCGGTCACGTCAGTCACGGACACGGTCGAATCGGCAAACACAGGAAACACCCGGGAGGTCGCGGAAACGCCGGAGGACAGCACCACCATAGAATCAACATGGACAAGTACCACCCTGGATACATCGGAAAGGTACCTGCACCATACGTGGGCCGGAAAAATCCGGAAGGGGGTAGGGGGTCTGGAGACCTCGGGGGGAGGGGGGTCCCCAAAAAACGCCTATTTTGCTTTAAATAAGCGAAAATTTCCTCCCTCCGGGAGGGGAGGGGGGTATGGCCGGCCGAGGGGGAGGGGTATACCCCCTTACCCCCCCCCCGGCCCATGTATGACCTGCACCACAGTTGTTTGTTAGAAACTTTTTTCAATGAAGGCCTTTTGAAGTGTTTGTTTTTTTATATTTTTAAAAAATATTTTTAAATGGTTTAAAAGGGTCCAGCCAGCACGCTAGCACAGTATTTGCAACAACTTTTCCACTTTTACACCGCAAGTCAGTCAATAAACCTGTTCAAAAACGACAGTACAGACCGGTCTAAATACTGCCTACTGCATAATTTCATCGAAAATTGTCTTTAGAGGCACTTTCTAGATGAATTCTAAGGAAGGATTTCTTAAGCAGTCGCTGTTAGGCTCAGTACAAAAGAAGTATTATTATGCAGGTTGCTGGATTAAGTGTTGGCTGCTTCCAAAGAATGTACTAAAAATTGCATGTATGCACGTTAATTTTCCCATTTTTTGCCTCAATTTGCACATTGATTTTTAAAAAATAATTTTTTGAGCCTTCAGTTTTTTTAATTTTTGACCCTAAGAACTGTGACGTGCACATTGAAAGTGGTTAGAACTGTGGCTTTGGTAGCAAGCAACTTAACCAGACCTAGTTGTAACGGAGATCTGCTGTCCCCCTAAGAGTGTGATTTGCAACACTCTCCTAAAGGTGGGTTCACATAGTCGGTCGGCGTCGGCAACGCGGCAACTCGGGAAATCGACCCCAATTTGAGTACACACATAAGCATGCAGCAGTTCACATAGTCTGTAGTGCGTCTGGAGCCGTTCCAGACGGCTAAAGACTTGCCGATGATTTGGCCAAATCCCAAATCGCCACGACGCGATTTACAACCTTTTATGACCGCCAATCGTTCCCGACCGATTAAACAGTGCGCTGAGCATGCGACCGGTTCACACAGGCCGGGTCGGTCGGGGATGGACAGGTGCTAATCACACAGCGTCACTGCTGACCAAAGCACTTGAGCAGCTGTAGATAAACCGTTTTAAGCAAAAAGCAGATAGTCGCTGCATGCATATTACTTTTCTCTGCGCTCTCTGTGAAATCGAGAGGCGAAAATCGAGCTGTCACCCTCTTCTGACCCAAAAGCACCGAAACCAAACTTGGGCTTTTCCATTCAGAAAAATTTCGCAAAGATGTCTCCGTAGATAAATGCACAACACTGCCTCAGCTTTACGCCTGCGTTAGAGCTCATAGAACGGCCCATTCTGTCACCGGTACAGCGCAAATGACTCAAATGCCTGTGCTCACTAGACTTTTGGGGCGTCAAAATACCGTAATTATCAGGTAGGCCGACCGGTTCCAGATGCCGACAAGAGACTATGTGAATTGCGTTTTAACCCAGTTTTTCTCCCCCGCTATAGGGACGCTCGGCCCCGATATTTTGCCGATGGCGTTGCCGACGCTGACCGACTATGTGAACCCACCTTTAAGATGTCTAGCATCTTGTTTCCGTTGCAGTTCAATTCTCAAGATTATTTTCTTTGCCGGTTATCTTGGAATTGATTCGGTGAAAAGCAGGGGAAGGCGAAGAAAGCTGCACGAAACAAAACCACACATCACATGACATGACTATTATCAAAAAATGAAAATGCGCTGGCGAATCGCTTCCAACCATGCAGTGAAATTTCTGCCAGTAGCATCTCTGTTGAACACTATCCATCTGACTTTTATTTTTTCCATATGCCTCATTTATGCGGTTGGTGAAAATTGACAAAAAAATCACAGTACGGTTTCCGTTTGATTTTACAAATCACTCAGTCATACAAACAATTTTGTAAAATTGCAGAATTCAATTTATACCAGTCCTGACGAATCGACATTATTTTGCATTACCAGGTCTTCACATGACTGAATGATCTTCTGAACTTGGTTGCAATCAGTGGCACAGGTCTCATGGCAATAAAGCGATTTTGCTTTAGCTCCCACAAACTTCGCTAAATACCGCTCTTTTATGTACTGCAAGCTCTCGTTGTACGTATCTTGACCTAAACACACCACACAACACCAAAACTGCAGTATACTATTATTGGTGCGATCTTACAGTACCAGTATACTCTGTAAAAAGTTTTCTGATCGATGTTCCGGACGCGATTTTCTCTCTGAAAAGGTCGATTTTGTTCAGGAAAAGTATGACGTAGGAATGGGTAAAGAATCCGTTTGACAGAGTTCCAGCGAACAGTTGAAGCGAGTCTTCCATGCGATTCTGAAATTGCTCCAAAAGGTTGTTGGCAGAAAATAAAAGAACAATTTCCAAACTGTAACGCCATCCTCCCTCATGACTTGATCGAATTCACTTGTCGCTGCTACAAACAACACTGCTTGCACATCGTCAAAATAATGGATCCATTTCTTGCGTTCCGTCCTTTGACCCCCGACATCGTAAACACTAAAATAATAGTGTTGTTTAAAAAGGCCGGTCTTTTTAAAACATCTGATTTTGGTAATCTTTTAAATGATTGATTTACTGGATTTCCAGTTCTCCTGAAGTGAATTCTAGCTTGTTTACTCCAGAAGTAGTTACTCTTGCATTTAGCAGATCTTGTGTTGTTGGAATGTAGTTGTCCTCTGATATCCTTTCCAAACTGTCAAAGAAACTGCAAAAAAGATCTACTGCTTATTGTTGTTCTTGGCTAGTTCATCCATCATACTATTTGGCATTATCATTTAGTTGGAACTCATGTCTGCGTTGGAAGCAGGCTCTCACTCCACCGTCTAGCCATAAGCAACGCATTGCCCACTTGATGTCAGTTGAAAGTTTGCTGCACACTTCTTCATGTTTGACTATGTCCAAAATCAATTCGGCGTCTTTCTAAATGTATACTGTATAAGGAAAGCCAAATATACTTTGGGCCATCTATCTTCATTACAATTTTGTTCGTGCAGTGAAGCATTCAGACTCGCAAATGCATCAGTCCATAAATAGGCAAAAGGAGAAACTGGAGTAGAATGATTTCTTTTGCCTTAAACCCTCTTTAAGGCTGCTGAAACGCTAATTTGGGCTTGTGAGTAGTCACAAAGCCTTATTTTGACTGCAATTTGTATCCTGGATTTTGCTGTAATTCCGACCTAAAATGAGGTTTTGGTTAATTTTAATCTATTAAAATAAGCCAATGTTCGTCTGAGCGCTTCAATTAATTTGATGTTTGAAAGAATTTTGTAGTGTAGTGTTTATTTTATGTTAATAAGTCACCGCGCGAACAGGATTCTCGAAGACGATGCCCAATCTGTCCATATTGACCAAAATATTTCCCATCGAGCTCATCAGGTTCACATTGACGAATTGCTTGGCTGCTTCATAGTCAGAATCGCGCATTTTGTTGTGCATCAACCTAAAAGAGGAAAAAAATATTTAAATACGTTTTAGATTTGATTTTTGAATGTACTCTACTTCATTTGCTTCAAAATCGTCGATTTTCCGCACTCCCCGGAACCTAAAGAAGTTTTCTGTCATCCAATTATAATCCTCTAAAAATAGTATGATTCCTGTTGGTTGCCATGCATTCCACTGCAAGATGCCTGATTGTTGACATGAGTTGCCTGCTTAAAATATTCTGTATTATTACCTAACAGCAGTAGCCTGACTCGTGACGCTTCAAACACTAGAGACTGTTCTAGTTCTCTGTCTATCATCATACTTCTTCGTTTTTCTTTCTGTTGCTGTTGCCATACATGGAAAGTCCGCGATGCATTTATTTGTGGGAGACATGGTCCGAATGGATTCATCTTGAATATTTTCAGTTTTCACTATGCACCTCGACACTATGCGCTCAATATGACATTAGCGAATTAATGAAGCAGGTGAAGTGTTAGGTGCGGTTTCTATCGTCAGTCAAACCAATTTGCATTAATTAAAATCATCAACTAAGGTACATACTGCAAAATCTTGATAGTTTACATGGTTTTCATTTGATCATTCGCGGCTTGCATGGGTGGACGGGTTATGGGGTTTTGGCGATTTTTGGGAGAAATTTGGCAGCCGTTTTTGGAAAACCATAAAATTTCGGCCAAACCCCCCTCCAAAATTTTGTTGCCCTTTTTTGGAGAAAGCGATTTTATAGTCCTCCAACGAAACGCCATCCCCTCCGGATTTTTCTGGACCATGTGTGATTCGCGTTGATGCGTTTCTCACAAACCTTGGGTTGTAGCTTCAAATGCGTTATGCCGATCTGTACCAGATTGATGCAAAATTGTGAAATATAACTTGAACTACTCTGTACTTTGCTCTAAACTCCGAAACCCTAATTAGGGTTCTCGATATCTAATTAAGAGCCGGTCCACGAAAAACTCAAGCATTCGGTTGTACAGATAAATTTTTAACGTACCGCTACAGCACTGAAACTTTCAGCGTTAGTTTAGTTGACCTTGAAAAGAAATGAAAATGTTCGCCGATTTTCGCCGCAATTATGGACTCTGTCTGAAAAATGGCGATTTTTACCCTTTTTCAGTCAGACCTAACCAAACCAAACCAAACCGGAGCTGCCGTTGCACCTATTGGCAGCAAAGGGGAGGGTTGTTTGTAGACAGGGCTACCCCATTGAAGGGCTCTGAAAAGAGCGAGGGGTGTCCTGAGCTGTCCGAAAGGACAGTGGAACTCATAAACAAACAAACAAAACAAACCTCCTTCACTTTGAAAAATAGTCTGTAGACCTAATGTTGTCAGTTATAACTTGTTAGAAAGATCATTTCAAATAGGTTCGAGTGCTTTTGGCAGGCTTTCAAAAAATTGGAACGATCTTGTGGAATCGGTCCTAAAATTTAACAAGGCATACCTCAAAAGGG
Source organism: Sabatieria punctata (assembly GCA_030248155.1). Classification (NCBI taxonomy): domain Eukaryota; kingdom Metazoa; phylum Nematoda; class Chromadorea; order Araeolaimida; family Comesomatidae; genus Sabatieria; species Sabatieria punctata. Next base: position 159,916 of record JASANB010006177.1, read on the forward strand.
AACATGGTATCTGATACATCGAAACAAACAAAACAATTAAAATCGAACCTTAGGGTACAACCCCTTCCAGAGAGTATGTATGTCCTGGAGCCGCTACTGGCAGTCTTGCCTTACTTTTTCACCTTTCATTCAATTAGGCTAGAATTTCGGCCGGTGGGACGTAGAATTGTCAAATCCTGTAGAGGTTGCGAGCATAGTAAGCCAAGAGGTCAGATTTCGGCTAAAATGAAAGGTTTTCGCTAAATTTTCGTTAAAGTAGCTTCTAAGCTTATTATTTACACCTAATTCGAGCTTGCTTATATCGTAATTTTGTGTAGGAATTTCTTCAAAACGATTCTTCCTGAGGGTGTAGCGGCGGCCTGAGAGGCGGTAGGGACAACCCCTAGCTACATACATGTGCATGGGGGTGCCCAGGGGGGGACGAAAATGAAAATCTACCAAACGTTGCTAGAGGCTGCTAGAAAGCCTCCAGATCCGTTTTTAAGCCACAGAAATCAATTTTGGCAACTACGCAACTACGCACCCTTCCTCCAGGCAACTACGCACCAAACCCGAAATTTTTTCAAATTTTCCTGGAAAATTTCGATTTTTTGACAATGTTTCTATCAGAAAAGTGGTTTTTTGGCAATTTTTTGTCGAAAATTTGATTTTTACCGCAAATTTTTGAATTTTAACCGAAAATTTCGCATTTTCAGTCAAAATTTTGGATAAAATTCAAATTTCCCGCCAAAATTTTGGGCGAAAATTCAAATTTCCCGCCAAAATTTGAATTTCCCACCGAAAATTTGCACCTATATCCAGGCAACTACGCACGGAGACCTGGCCGTCCCTCCCTGAGCCGCCGACCATGCACATGTATGCCTAGCTAGGATAGACACGAAGCTCCCTGAGCATATGTAAGGTTGTGTTATGTTTAGGTGGGCATGCGTAATTATCACATTCGCAAGAACGCCCTCTGGTGTCCGGCAGTCAACGTAGACCGATTGTGGGCGCTGGTATCTGATCAGACGCGTCTCAAGTACAAGGACGACAAGGAAAAAGTGCCGGTCATCGATGTGGTCAGAGCGGTACGTCTTTTCTTATAATTACCCTAATCCTTTTAATAAGACTGTCAGACACTTAATGCCGTTTATGCTACTGACACCATTCGTATATGGTGCCGGTACCTAGGCTAGTAGCACCATATGGTATCGGTACCGTATATGGTACCTTAACGTTCGGCCACTGTGGTGGTACCATGATACTCCTACCTTCGCTTTAATACCGTACCGGTAATATATGTGGTATATTCAGTTTTCGTACCATTTAATGGTACCGGCACTAATGGTACCACCACGGTTCCCGAACATAAGGTACTATATGGTGCGATTAGTCTGGGTACCGGTACCATATAAATGGTATATATACATATATGGTGCCAGTACCATAAATGGCGTTTAGTGCCAGACTGTAAGAAGCCTGGGTGGTGAGTCCTTTTACAACGGGGCTTCAATTAGGAGATTTACGGTATTTACTATTGTCTGTCTGTGTACAATGCGCACCGGTTCAGGGCTACCACAAGGTTCTGGGCAAGGGTCTGTTGCCGAAGCAGCCCCTGATCGTCAAGGCCAAATTCTTCAGTCGCTCGGCAGAGGAGAAGATCAAGAAAGTGGGCGGAGCTTGCGTTCTCGTTGCTTAGGCCGATCGAATGAAAATTTATCGATTGAGTTCTGTCTTGTTGAGTTGTTGAAGTTGGATAAAACTCCTTCAAACTGTCAGTGTGTCGGTTTGAGACCGTCTGCCTGATGAAAGGTGCTGGTAGGGCAGCCGTCTGTGGTAGCAATAATTTGTCATGTGCGGTTACGTACCATAGTTGGTAGCGGTACCATAATACGTGAGATGGGTCATCCGCTGAAGCGGAGGGGGCTCTGTGCCCAAATTCTAGGGAGTGGTTTGGGCACTCAAAAAAACGCTCAACAATCGCAATTTATCGGCTAAAAGTCACTAATTTGGGCTCAAGTACGGCTAAAAACCGATGTGTTACAGGCAATTCTAGTGTGTGAAATTCTAAAAGGTCGCAAAAATTTGCTCCAAAATTACTTGCCAGAAAAATCGGAGCGGAGTCGGAAAAATCGTCTCAGGGGGTCTCTGTCCGGGGGAGCCTGGCTAAGTCGGGTTGGGGGGCAAACCCTCATGTTACATGTATTGTTAATATGGTACCAGTTCGCAGGTTGCGGCTCTATACCTACTCTTGACCTTAGGTGCCGGTACCACTACCGTATGTGTATGCCATTAAATTTGAATGGAGTGGTGGTACTGGTACGATATATGGTATCATCACAGCCCGACGGTTTGGTGCCCCTACCAAATATGGTACTGCTTGATCCCATATATGGTTTATGTGTCTGACTGTAGTGTATGGCACTAAATATAGTACCTACCGTATATGGTACCCCACCTATATACCGGTGCCACACAAAAGTCAGTGGTTCGGTTGATAGTGATTTAGCCATTCATAAAAACCGCTGGCGATCGGTTATCATTTTTCGCGACTCTTTCAATTCAAGCTACTCCCAATCACTAAAAATCACAGTTCGGCTCTATCTGGCTATGCAGCTGTAGATGGAACAGCAACTTTTGGGTTCGCATCCTTGCGCTCCGTACTTATTCTCTGAAATCAGAAATGCGTTTGTTTCTAAAAGTTGCACTGCAGTAAACGCACTGTAGCATTTGTGCCAACACGGCCCTATGCATCGTTTCACCTCCCTTGCATTGCTGCGCTTGCATTCGTGTTTGCAATGGGTTTGGCACTCCTCCACTTTCTCGTGGTCCAGTTGTCCTGTCGTCCATTCGATCAGTGCAAAGCTCAGCATCAACACTGCCAACAACTAAACACCAGCTTAAACCTTTTAAGGCCAACAGTTCTGTTGACTGTGGGTGCAGTCCGGAACAAAATTGTGTTTGCATAGGCTCTGTCTGTCTCTGTCTCTGTCTCTGTCTCTGTCTCTATCTCTGTCTCTGTCTGTCTGTCTCTGTCTCTGTCTCTGTCTCTGTCTCTGTCTCTGTTGTCTCTGTCTATGTCTGTCTCTATCTCTGTCTCTGTCTGTCTGTCTCTGTCTCTGTCTCTGTCTCTGTCTCTGTCTCTGTCTCTGTCTCTGTCTCTGTCTCTGTCTCTGTCTCTATCTCTGTCTCTGTCTGTCTGTCTCTGTCTCTGTCTCTGTCTCTGTCTCTGTCTCTGTTGTCTCTGTCTATGTCTGTCTCTATCTCTATCTCTATCTCTGTCTGTCTCTGTATCTGTCTCTGTCTGTCTGTCTGGAAAACTCAGAGCTAAAGAAAAATATCTTACCTTGATAGCTGTCTTCATACTGTATCTGCTGACTTGTTTAAAACAGTAAAGTAACAACTGCACCAGTGTATTGGAAGTTGCAACACCTACGCATCCATCCATATATTCATGATAAACCTATACCATCTGCGCTTGAGAATTTAATGAGAGGTGTGTCAAACAAACCATATATCTGAAGAAAAACAGTTTACCTTCTTTCACTCAACTTCTCTGACACTTAAACAAGCAAAACTGAAACACTTTTTCGCTGTCAAGTGCGTGCACTTGATTTTCTACTTTCCTTTTTTACAGTAATCCATTGCTTGGGTAGGTTTTTATCATCTCTTTCGATCTACAGCGCCTTTTTAGGACCCGATCAATCACGGTTGTGTATACAAAGTGAACCTATCGGAAGCCCTGTTCGTTTAAATTAAATTCGGTTTTCGACACGAATTTACTGAGTAGATACGGTAACATGACCATTTGCATAATTTACTTTCAGTGAAGGTAATCTTCTGCCGGGCCACAGGTAGAAACATAGATACGTACTGTAGTGATAAGAAATAGAAAAGTCCTACGTCCAGACGTTTCCAGTAGGTCTGACCGACCACCACTCCCTGAATGGCGCCTCTGAAGTGTTTCTCCACCGCGTGATTGGTGACGACGAACGAGCGCCACCCGATCGCTTGGTGTGCAGGTGACTGAAGGTTTCTGCCTGCGTCTTCGATGACTCCGCGCTCTGATTTGCTTTCTTGGCTCCCCTCCCGGTAGTACTGTATGCCTTTTTGCTGCCTGACTGCAGTCTCGACAGCATCACTTACCCCACGACTGCTCCAACCAAAGGGGGCGACAAAATTTTTTTTCGTAGAAAACAATTTCGACTAAAAATTCTTAATCTACTCGAAAAGTTACCTAAAATCCCCAATTTTTAAGTCCCAAGCCTTGTCTTGTCAGTAAGTAAGAAATTCAAGTTGGAAATTATCTCGAGCGTGGAGCGTCGAATTGGGAATTCCTCTGCAGCAGTTGAATAACTCATGAAGCAGTATTAGTGTGCCAATTTATTTTGTTATTCAGTGCAGAATGGATTGCTTTGTAAGCTCTGACTGTCCAATCTGAACTATTATAATTTTCAGCTAAACATACGTAATTTGTGAACTGATTAGTGTTGACCTCATGCTTCGTCAATCAATAAGAGTCAGTCTACATAGAATGGATTACCTGGACGTTTTTGTATTGCCAAGCACAGCACAGGCAGTGGTAACCACTCCACTGCATCTGCTCCTAATCCACACCCTCTACAAGCACCGAAAGAGCCCAGACCTCAGGACACCTTTCTATACCTTGGTCTTTTCACTCAGTATCAACGACTTACTCGCTTGCATTTCCTATATTCTACTGATTCTGTTCGGCAAGCTATTCAGCTTGGCAGTCACCTATCCAACCTTCTTCATCACAACAGGGTTGGCCCTCTTGAATGGCTTTTACGCCGGTGACGAATTGATGTTGCTGTGCATTGCGTTGAACCGGGCTGTTAACATACTCTTTCCCATGAGAGCAACCATTCTCTGGACCAAACACATGACTGTGGTGGCTGTGGTAGCGCAGTGGGTGGTCTGCGGCACCATTTGTTTCATGTTTGTACATCCAGTGCTGCACAAGCAGCAAGCAACTGTAAGTGTTGACTAATGTGTATGTACAGCAGAGTTAAGAGTTTAGTTTCAGGACGTTATAGATCTTCTCTTTGATGTAGACATGACGCACCCATTGGCTATCTTTAGCTTTGTGGTCGTTTATGTCGTAGGTGTCACAAGCTCAGTGGCTGTTCCTGTCTTGTATGCACTGTGTTTCTGCAAGGTTATCTACCATAGAATCATGTTTGGTGGCAATGGTAATGAAAGCAATTGGCGGGCTGAAATCAATTTGGCCATGCAGGGCCTGATGCTCAGTTCTATTCTCCTGATAAACTCGATCACTTCATTGCAGTACATGTCGGGCACCCACGCCAAAAATGCTTTGGTTTCTGCACAAGCAATGTTCTCTTTGGCCACTGTTGCATTCTATATCAACCCCTATGTTCTGCTGCTTATGTCATCTGTGCTCCGAGAAAAAGTGGCACTGAGTCTCAAGTGTGGGGGCAGTGTGGGACCACAACCCCGCTAAGAAAGTGCTGATGAGCATGTTATAATGTTAAACCTTTTTATAATAACTTGACCCCATGATTCCGCTGCATGCTTTGCTTTATACAAAATGCACAAGTACAGTACATCACTACTTATTTATCTATTAAAAGATACGTGTATATAACCCACCTGTCTAGTCCATTTTCGTCTCAAAAACTGATTTCGTCGTCTTACAACTGTCCATTTTCTGTAGAAAGGAGACTTGATTCAAATTTGTCTCAATTGGATTTGAAATAAGCGTAGCTTGTTACCTATATCGCACCCCCTATTTTCTTGCGCACAGGTTGGCGCACACGCGCGCGGCATGGCCCAACCAATGTGAGAAAGTTCTACAAATCCCGTTCATGATCGACCTACGAAGATCTACGAAAGTTGTGATAACCCGTTCTGTTCTTGTTTCACCTAACGGTCAGTAAGCTAAATGACTGTATGAGCTGGATATTTCCCAGATTGAAAGGTGGGATTTTTATTTGCCCGTTCTCTTTGTAGATTTGTGGCATTGAATTTTTTATTGCACTGGGGCTTCCGGTGCTAACCAGTATTTTTAATAAATTAATGAGTAGTGCTTGACTGCAACACAGGTTGAAACTTTAATAGTAAATCAGACCACATCATTTTACGATGATCAAGTCATGCAGGATCAAAAGTGTTGTAAAACGTCATCCAGCCAATCACCGGTCTGATTGTGTTCTTTCGTTCTTCATCCAAAGCCACGCCCACAAAGCCTGCCATCAACTTCATGTCATACGTCTCGTTGTAATAATACAGCCTATAAAAGTTATCATTTTTAGATGTCCAGTACTATAACCGCTGTCAAAAACACTAAACTGAATTGACCATACGCCAAAATTTTACGGTTTCCCGCTAACACTTCGAGAGGGGGTGTTATTGTGAGTGAGGTGGACAGGTTTTTCTCAGAGTAGCTGGAAGCTTTAGCGCAAATTGCCCTATTTCAAAATTTACAATAACATTTTCCACGCAAAACAGTAAAAGAAACATCTACTGTATACAATTGAAAGTCAGTCATTGTAAGCGCGGGCGTGTTAGCATCGTCCAAGTCCATTTCCTTCCAGTGTTCTGCTTTATAGGCGGTGGTGAGACCGTGTATGTCTTGTTTGAAAGCAATGAAGTCAGCCAACCAGCCGGTAAACCGAACTTGTCCTCCAGAACCTTCTGGAATGTCGATTACCATCTCTCGCCACCAAGCTCGGTCTACCTTCCCTGCTTTTGTGTCGTGGATTTTTGACAAATGATTCCGGACGCGTTCCAAGTACCACTAAAAGGATGAGTGGTTAGTTGGGACAACGTACGTACGTCACTGGGACGGCAACAACCTACGAAACAGTTTTGATTTGGGTTAGCGAGACACACGAATGTGAGGTGTGTTTTTTCCGGCGTTTTTTCCGAAAAAAAAAACGGTTTTTTCCTGACGGTAAGAAAAACACATAAATCGTGAAAAAACTCATGCTAAAAATAATTTTGTCATTTTTCAGTTAAAATTGGACTTTTCGAATGTATAATAGGCTAGACTGGCTCAAAACTGTTAGAGAAACAACAGAAAAGAGAAAATTTGGCAATCTAAAACAAAAAGACATACTGCTGTAAGAAAATTTGCATATAGCGTTTATTGATGGAGCCTGTCAGGCACTGTTTCATGCCTGTTTCGTGATTTCTATCTATGTAACACGTGTATTTCTGTTCAGAAAAGACTCAGGAAGGCGCTAGAAAGCGTTAGGAATCATAAAACCAGTACTCAGAACTTGAGTTGGAGTTTTTTCCGCGATTTCGGAATAAGATTGAAAAAACAGGCCGAGGTTTTTTTCGGAAAAATATCCATCCATGGTATACAACAACCCACATTGAGTCTTATGACGTCACAACTGATTGTTGCCGCTAAATGGCCGCTTTGCGGGGGTCAGCGACGGCTTTTTCGAGACTCGGCGCATTCACAGGGAAAACGTCTTTTGAGATACGGTTACTGCGATCTGTTAACGTACAGTTACAGATCGCATAACAAGATCGCATTTAGCGTAGCAACGATGTGATAATGCGGCGCGGCGCCTCTGACTAATGATGCGTTAAATGAGATCTGCTAATGTACATTTACAGATCATCTGCAACAATCACATTAGCAAATCACGTTAACCGTGCTACAACAGTCAGCACTGCGTTCTGGAATGGCTTTGGTTGATTCGTATTTAACGCATTTAACGTATTAACGATGTGCTAATGAGATCTTTGTAGACAGACCGTCTTACGATAGTTAAATACGATGACAAGCTACGGTTAATGCGGTTACAAGGCACGGTTAATGCGATGACAAGCTACGGTTAATGCGATTACAAGGCACGGTTAATGCGATCTCTAACTGTACATTAGCAGATCGCAGTAACTAGAGTGCGAACTGGTATTGGGTATTGGGTGTATTGGGGTGTTTTCCAGGTATTGGGTATTGGGGTTTTTGCCCCCAATACCCAATACTAATTGGGACAGGTAAAAATAGAGAAAAATCGATGTTAACCTGAAAAATTGATCTGAAAAAATCGAAAAAGTTGATCGATGATTCGGTTTAGGAAGCTGTTTTCGCGCTAAGGAGCCATCCATCCAAAATCCCGATTTTTCGGGGCCCCTTTCCCCCAAAATCGCTTTGCGTCGTTTCTTGGGAACCGCCTTCCCCTATAAATAACGCGACGTCGTTTTCGGTTTACCCCCCTCCCGATAAAAGTGCAGTACATACAGTACTGTCATGTTTTCTTGTTACCATACTGTACAATCAATTGAATAGATCGCTACAACCACTGTGGGAAGCTTTTCTGTATGTAGAAAAATTTGACAGAATATTATTAAATTGAAAATAATACAATCAAAGTTCCCTAGAATTCCGAAAAAAGTGACGTCGTTTTTTGCTAACCCCTCCGTCTCCTGGTGTGTCGTCTATCGTCGCGTTTCAGCCGACCCCCCACCCTCCTCTGGAACGACGTCGTTTATGGACGGCCTAATCAACTAAACGTTAGTAGAATTTCCTAAAGTGTACGCTTTTCTAAGCACTACACCAGTAATTAATTTCTCTGTTCTTATCTAAAATAAAAATGGTGACATTTCTAATGTCACCGTAATGTACTAGTACCGTACACATGGCTATTGTGGTGGTGCACACAATTTCCGGCAGAGTTAGGAAAAAATTCGCCGGAAGTAAGAAACACGACTGAATTACGTGATAATTTCTGCTAATTTTACGCCCAAAATGGCTTCTAAATGCTTTCTCAAAGGCTAACTTTTCAAAATTTTCTCGCCCTGCTTGGGCAGCGGCCCAACCAAGCCTCTTAAAAATTTTAATTGCAGTGCCAAAAATCTTTTGTACACAACTGGAATGTACCTGTCCAGTGAAATGCAATTTTTGGCCCAGCTACGCAAGTATTGGGTATTGGGTATTGGGGTATTGGGGGTCTCAGGTATTGGTATTGGGTATTGGGTATTGGGGTATTGGGTTTTCTAGGTATTGTTCGCACTCTAGCAGTAACCGTATCTCAAAAGACGTTTTCCCTGTGATTATTATTAAACCATAAACCGAAAATTCCGACCCAAGCGCATCCCTAATGTGTAGACACAAAAACAAACAGTCTTGTTTGTACATACACTAAAGTCGGGCAAAATCTCCTGTAGTCGCTCGACGCGCTCGATTAGCGATTGATAGTCGGTGAGATTTCCTTCCAAAGTGATTTCTGGTATTCCGCAGCTGAAGTAAAAATTGTAATCGAAATAGTTCTTCATAGTTTCCATCAGTGTTGCTCGCATCACTGTCTGTTCTATTTCTCCGCTGGTACTAAACGGTTCGGTCAGAACTTGGCTTATGTCACTTTTCGTCTGCTTCTCTATCAAAAGTGACATGTCTCTGATGGCCAACGACCAACCGATTTTGTTGGCCTCCGGCTTTCCGCGTTCAATGCCGTAAGGCAACACATCCACCAACAATTCTTTCTTTCCGCTGTGATACACCAATTGATAGCGATATTTTTCGGCCATTTTGGGGTCTAAACCGAGAAACTGACCGACTCCTAGAGCGACCAAGAGCCACAGATCGTCGGGTGAGAGAACCAAGCCAAGATGGTTGTTGTAAGCGGTCAGTACAGTGGCTATTAGACCGTGTAGGTGGGGAGAAGCCTTCACTAGTTGGCCGTGGTTTACTGTGCCTGTCTGCAAAGTAAAAGACCTCTGATTTTTACTACAATGCGAACTGGTATTCGGTATGGAGATGAGTACCGTAGAGCTATTATTGGGGTGGTACGCACCGCCGAGTTGGAAAAAATTCGCAAAAATATGAGATACGACTGAATTACGAACTAATAAGTACTCAAGCTATTAATTTCATGCTGAGAATGGCTTCTAAAGGCTAACTTCTCGCCCTGTTCGATTGAGCAGTGGCCAAACCAGGCCTCTTCAAAATTTTAATCATAGTGCAAAAAATCCTGAGTACACCACTGGACTGTACGTGTTCACTAAAATGCAATGTCTGACCCCCTTCTATTCTACGCAAGTATTGGGTTGGGTGGGGGTCTCAGGTATTGGTATTGGGTTTTTCAGCTATTTTTGCACTGCAAAGAATTTTGCAGGCCCGAAAATCTCTTATACATACAAGAACTACCTCAAATTCCAAGTGCGCGTGGTACTTGTTTTTAAAATAAACAGCCACTGTTTCGGCGTAAGCTGTGAGATTTGACGCAGCAAAGTCAGCCACTCTTTTCTCCACTGGAGCCACAGCAAAGCCTTTGATTTGCTGATCAGAGTAATTGGTGCCGAGCAGATAAGCTGCAGCTCCAGCAGCAGCCAAGACAGAACCAACGGCACAAACATACACTATCACTCTTGTGGCTGTCGATGGTTTGGCGTTCAGGATTAAGGAGTAGGTGCCACCTGAAGACATCTCTGCCAGATACAATAAGCACAGCCGTTAAGAGAATCAGCTGAGTGAACGGCCGATCGATCTATCTAGGCTAGCTGACGTGTCCATTTCCCTCGATGACGTGTGCATTTCGCACGTGTCGTCTAGAGATGCAACCGTAATCCGGCATTATCCTGCCTAGAAAAATTGTCATGAAAATGCTATTTTTGGCTATCCGGTATTTTTTTGCTCAAAACACTATCCAATATCCGGTATATTTTGGATACCGGACGCGGACACCGGATAATACCGGATAGCCAAAAATAGCATTTTCATGACAATTTTTCCAGTTTTCGAGCGTATTTTTGGTTTCGCATGCACATTAGCACCATTTTCAGACTTAACTGCAGCCTATTATCTGGAAAATATAGCATATTCGGCATACCTGCAGTTTACCTACCTAAAATAGTACAGCGACCAAGCACCGTATCCTTGGTCTGGAAACGTTTTCTGAGCATCAATGGACTACAAAAATAAAAAGTACGGGTTACTGTAACTGCCGTATCCCGGGTTACGGTATTTTCAAACATCGGTCAGATCGGATGTAGCTGGAAGGGAAATCAGGAACCAATCCCAAACATAAATTAATGTTTTTAATTGTCATAATTAATTATAAATTAACAGTTTCTATTGATAAGTATCGATTATCGATAATTTTTGGCAAAATTCCAAAATTTCAAAATCGTCCAAAATGTTCATGTCATATATCATTTGAAAGCCCTTCGCCTGGCGAGTCTAATGATCGCTAAATCAGCATAGGGAAGGCCCCGGGGGCCTGTTTTTACAAATATAAAAGTACCCCTAGAGACGCATCAGTAAAGGCACGCTCCGGAGGGCCTGTTTTCGAAATATATAAATACCCCTAGAGGGACGCATCAGTATAGGCACGCTCCAGAGGGCTTATTTTCCAAATATAAAATACCTCTAGGGGGACGCATCAGTATAGGCACGCTCCGGAGGGGCTGTTTTAAAAATATAAAAATACCCCTAGGGGGACGCATCAGTATAGGGCACGCTCCGCAGGGCTTGCTTTCCAAAAAACAACCCTAGAGACGTATCAGTATGGCTATGGGGCACGCTCCGGTGGGCCTGTTTTTAGCATTTTTAGCATAGAATGAATTTTAGCAAATACCGTAACCCGGGATACGGTAATTACAGTAATCGTTCCGAAAGGGTGTGCAATTGATTCAGCATGTCCGAAAACCCCACTTCCAACGAAAACCCGGTTAAAATCCGTTGAGAAACAAGCGAAGTCGACCGATTTTTGAAAATACCGTAACCCAGGATACGGTAGGTACAGTACCCCGTACTTTTTATTTTTTTAGTCCATTGATGCTCAGGAAACGTTTCCACACCAATTATATGGTACAGGGGCACTGTATGATTTTAGGTAGGTAAACTGCAGGAATGCCGCATATTCAACGTGATATCAGTCATATCAAATACATTCTTGGTCATATATCCTGCCTTGAAAGCATCGAAAAAGTATATTTCTGGCCTGCAAATTACTGTATTTCCTTAAAACTTGATCATCATTTAATATTCGGTATCCGGTATTCTGAAAAATTATCCGGTATCCGATATTATTCTTTCCGGTTGCACCTCGACGTGGTGTTCTCTGCTCAACGGCCCTGAGCGGGCGCGAATTCGCAGTCGCAGATTTGAGCGGCAAATTCAAACCAGCTTGCGCGGTCGACCGCCGCATCTCCGCCGTGCTGACTACTTGCTGCCTGCTTTGCCGACCTTTCTTTTGTTCCCCGTGCCCTTGAGACCTACCCGATCGCGGTTTGCTTGCTGTGCCCACGCAACTTTTGTCGCCCGCCGACCAATACAATGCAATTTCACTATCCATCCGAGCGCTCTTTTCTTCTCTCTTCCTTCTACACACCAACCGAGATGGATTCTTAGTAAAAATTGTAGTTTACAGTAGCACTACACTACAATCCTTTTTCTGCTATGAAATCTTTGTTTGTAACATACACTGAACAAAACGAACCTGATACTTCTTTATTACAAACTTTCTCGGCAACAATAGTATAATTATTACAAACGAACAAACCGATTATGATACTTCTTTACTACAAACTTTCTCGGCAACAACAGTATAATACGAGATCACCTTGCAGAAATGAAACAGTAAAACACCACATAGTAGGTACAGAAGCTTTAACGCCGATTTACACGTCTATGGACTATCACTTTCTAAATCGATCGATGCCAACCGGTCAATCAGACTTTGCTGAACTGGCAAAGTACCAACTGGCTAATACCAGATCAGGTGACACTCTTACTCCAGTCTAAATTTATTTAGAAATGCCAGTGGTAGATAGTGTTGTTAGGCATTTAAAAAAAAGCTTTTTTGAAGGCTTATTTCGAAAATTTTTAGTTCGTTCAAAGTATGGAAAAATTGTGGGGAAATCTATAAAAAGCTTTTTGTCTCCAAAATTTTTTTGCGACTCCAGTGGTTGAAGCATAAATCCGTCTTTAAAAGAACATGTCTACAAACGGATGCAATAGATCTAGGTAATGTACAGAGCGCTTATAGGAATCTACGTAGACAAGATTGCATAGACGCTGAACTAATGACATGCGCAACAAAACAGAATCAACAGTTACAGAACCGAGAAAAAAGGCAGAAAACAGTCCGATCTAATAAGGCTATCCCACGATGAGCAAGTTGAGAATCTCACTCATCCTTTCGTTGACCTGCAAACAAAAAACAGTAGCTGAAAAGAAGCAAGTAAACATAAAAGAAACAACTAGGGTTCCGACGATATATCGATATCGATATCGAAAAGTCGATATATCGACCCTTTTTCCAATATCGATATCGATATCGATATCGCGATATTTCGCATCGATATTCTCGATATTTTTGTGTGTAAAATCAGGAAATTTAACAAAACTGACACCAGGTATATTTCTCTGGAATAGTAAAAAACAGTTTTTCCTGAACAACTCAGAAATCGATTCTATAGTTAAAACCTAACAGTGTCATGATAGCTCTCAGAAACATCAATTTCTCGCTATTCTCAGCTTTCTGACAGCAACGCTTTGCTTCTTGGCATACATGGGCCGCGGGGGTCCGGGGGTTTGCCCACCCTCCAACTAGGCTCGATTCCCGCAAACGACCCCACCCACCCACCTGCAGCCGACTTTTTTTCCTGACCCGCACCCACCAAAATCGCCGCGACCCCCACAAACGGGCATGCCCACCCCCAAATTTTAGTATTTTGGCTACCCCAACCCATTTTCCGACCCATGTACTGTATGGTTCTTAATAGTGTTTCCGATCAAATTAAAATTAAATAACAAAATTAAATTGTTTTGGCCAAAATCACCTAGTAAATAGCAATTTAATAATAAATTAAATTTCTCGTGATGACTGCCGAACAAATTAAAATAATATTAAATTTCGTAAAATTGGCCTATAAATTTGATATAAATTTGATATGAATTTGATATAAATTTGTTTGGTTCGGCAGCTTCACTAACCAAAATCTGGCTACAAAACAACAAGTTCAGTCAAAAGATGATCCTGTTCACCGGCACAGTTGGTGTAGTGGTTTAGGCCACATGGCCTGGCCACTGTGCGCGACGTCGTGCGCTCATCCACTCGGCGGGGCAAGTTTCTTGCCGCAAAGAGTTGGTCGTCGGCATAAAGCTCCACCCAGGCCATGGAAAACTGGTTACAGCGAGTAGGTAAAATGGGAACCAACTGGATCTGCCGTTGCACCGAAAGCCGCTCCAAAAAGCATGCCGCGTTGGAGGGAAGATCAACGACGTCAGGAGCCGTCTGAGAAACCAGCAATAAGGCCAATACCGGTTTGGTCCATATTTGGCGGCCGTTGGGAGCTGTCGGAACCATGACGTCACCACGCCAGGCACTCTCTTAGTACCTGGCGCCCAACAGCATGGCTTGAGTGGCATGGCAGTGAAAGAAGGGCAAACGTCCGAGATGCCGATATCAGGGGTAACGAAATGGACCGTGCAGGTCTGATCGAAGAGCTGTACATCGTACGGCCCCCCGCCAGATCGGATCGGATCGGATCGGATGATCCTGTTCATGCCTATAGCAAAGATATAAACTCATTAAATGCTAATTCGTCGACCATTTGTCGCCATGTAAAGAAAGGTCAACTCGTTTTGGACTGACACGACCCAGGTTTTGAACTGTTTCCTCAGGAATTGAGTACTGATTTTAGCAAATTAATATTTAATTCATATCAAATAACAAATTTGTATCAAATTAAATTTCAGAATTTGGGTACCAAGCAAATTAATAGCAAGTTATTTTCTTCTGAAGCAAGCAATTTAATAGTTATTTAATTTCAAAATAAATTTACTCGGAAACACTAGTTCTTAAATGTCTGCAGCAACACTTAAGATCTGCTCACTCCGCACACTTGAAGCAGGAGGGCAGAAGCAGACATGATAAACTAGTATTTCGACTGAGCGGTGGTACATTTTCAAATCCTGAGGGGTACCGCCGGCTGATGGGTGGTTGAGAAAAGCAAAAAAGTCCGACTTTTTACTAAAATCAAAGATTTTTTGGCATATTTGTCATTAAAATTAGTTAAAATACGATATTCTGTTTGAGCTCATTATGCCTAATGAGGGTGGGGCATCGGCCTGAGGGGTCAACCTTTTCATTGAAGGGGTTCAGAAGGGCTACTACCTTTTCTGCGATTCTCTACTTAATTGATTTGAGATGGCTGATTGCATCAGTGCTTGACTGATAAAGCAGCGAGAGCAGTTTGCTCTTTGAAAATTTCACATTTTCTTGCATGACTATAAATATCGATATCGATATCGATATCGATCGATATTGAACTGAAAATATCGATATCGATATCGAATATCGACAAGTTTTGATATCGTCGGAACACTAGAAACAACCTTGATGTCGGCTTCGACAATCTTCTGTCGACAGCAGGGACAGACCGGCTCTTCCTCGCATTTTCTGACAGTGCGATTCATGCAACTTTGACAGAAGTTGTGTGTGCACTTCAGTGTCACTGGGTTGGAGAGCATCGGTTGGAAGGTCTGCAACCAGTCAACATTACCACACACTACTGAACCAGGTACCTCAAATACAGTAACATGTAAATAATAATCTACAGTAAATACATGTAACAGGGGGGTATGGCCTGCTTGTCACACGCATGATATGACCTCGACAAAGACGATTTTACCATATATCGTCGCCACTATGGTAAAACGAGCCATGTAACAAAATGGAAAAAAATGGAGTTAAGTGCGAAAAACTATAGCTAAAGCACCTGAAAACGTTTTGGCGAAGGAAAGAAGTTGAAATTGGCTCTGTGTCAGGAGATACAGCCATGTAAATCAGAGGCATGTGCACGGACATCACCAGGTGATCCTGGTAAAATAAGCCAAGTGCTTTGTGCTTTTCCTGTTAGCTGACCTAATTTGACAAAACTGACACATGCAGAATGTTTTGCACATCAATTATGTACTTCTGTTTAAGGTAAAAATATTTAAACTGATATTGAACCCATACATGTAACAGCTCCGGGCCGACCTGGGGGGAGGGGGGTAGGGGGGGGGGTTTCCTCAGGTGGGGGGTCGAGGGGGGGGGGTTTCGCCCAGGTGGGGGGTCCCAAATTTCAAAAAGCTCCAAAACGCCTAGAAATGCGTTTTTAGCACGTTTTTCTCAGTAAGGACGCTAAAAATCGCTATTTTAAGCTGCCAAATAGCGTTTTAAAGCTAAAAACAAGCAAAAAATGATAAAAAGAGCTTCCAAAAACACCCATTTTTCTTAAATATCAGCAGTGGAAACGCCAAATTCGGTTTCCAAAGGCTTTTCAAGTGAATTTTAGGCTAAAAATTAGTGATTTCTGACCCAGTTTGTTAATACTGGAGCCACCACTAGTACTTGTATTTTTTGGTCAGGGGGAGGGGTTCCTTAACCTGTCTCGGGGGGGGGGGGGGGTTGGGGGGGGGTGAGGGGGGGTTTGGCCTTTCCAGGGGGGCGGAAACCCCCCCCCAACCCCCCCCTAGTACATGTATGATTGAACCTAATTCACGAAAATGTAACAAATATTTAAATGGCGATTTTCTCGATTTCGACTTTCTGTTACTCGGCTCGTTTTGCCATAGTGGCGACGATATGGTACCGGTACAAGTACCAATGCGAAGGTAGAGGTATCATATGGTACGAAATATGAATGGAGTGGTACCATATATTTATGACGTAGATCATTCGATCTGATTACTGCGCTTTTTGGTCAAGAGCATGACTTACATGCAGATTCTAAGGTGTTGAACTTGCTAGGCATTTATGCATTATTTATGCTCCCCCAACTTTTTTACCCCATGATTTTTTACTCCCAGAAAAGTCGGAGAGGGCCGGCACAGTTGGTGTAGTGGCTTAGGCCGCATGGCCACTGTGCGCGACGTCGTGCGCTCATCCACTCGGCGGGGCAAGTTTCTTGCCGCAAAGAGTTGGTCGTCGGCATAAAGCTCCACCCAGGCCACCGAAAGCTGGTTACAGTGAGTAGGTAAAATGGGAACCAACTGGATCTGCCGTTGCACCGAAAGCCGCTCCAAAAAGCATGCCGCGTTGGAGGGAAGATCAACGACGTCAGGAGCCGTCTGAGAAACCAGCAATAAGGCCAATACCGGTTTGGCCACTTGGCCGGGCGGCCGTTGGGAGCTGTCGGCACCATGACGTCACCACGCCAGGCACTCTCTTAGTACCTGGCGCCCAACAGCATGGCTAGAGTGGCTTGGTAGTGAAAGAAGGGCAAACGTCCGAGATGACGATATCAGGGGAAACGAAATGGACCGTGCAGGTCTGATCGTAGGGCTGTACATCGTGCGGCCCCCGCCACATCGTATCGGATCGGAAAGTCGGAGAGGAAGAAGTAAAAAAATCGTCTGATGACTAGTGTTGTTAGGCTCTTTTTTTAAAAAAAGGCTTTTTTTGAAGGCCCATTTCGAAAATTATTTATTTTATTCACAGCATGGAAATTTTGGGGGAAAATCTCTGAATTTAGCCTCAGATATACATTAGCAGTGCAGTTCTATCAATTTCATGCCTATTCTAAGCCTAAAAATAGGTTTTGAAGGGCAGCAGCCACTCTGTGAGCAATGCTGCAGGTAGAATATCGACTCTCAGACTGTAACACTATGTTTGAACCAAAGTATCTGCTTTTGTATTTAAAGTTGCTTCTTATGCATCCTTGCATCTCATACAAGCTATATTTCATGCAAGGAAAAAAATTTTCAAAAAAAATTTCGAAATAAAAAATTTTCATAAAAAAAGCTTTTTTTGGCTTTCAAAAAAATTTTTTTTTACAACTCTACTGATGACTGATGCATACATGTAACAGGGGGTCTGCGCCCACCCGACCTAGGCCAGCCCCCCCCCCCCGAGACGATTTTCCCGCCCCCCCCCTACGATTTTTCTGGCATGTAATTTTTTGAGCAAATTTTTGCGATTTTTTACAATTTCAGACTAAAAAAAGTACTAAGACTAAAGCACTTTTTAGCGGTATTTAAACCTAAATTAGCGATTTTTGGCCAAAAAATAGCGATTTTGTTGAATTTTTAGCGTTTTTTAGTGCCCATCCCACCCACCCCCCCGCAGCCGGCGCCAGACCCCCCAACGCCCTCCCCTGCGGCGGATGACCTGTTACATGTATGGACTGATGGATGGGTTCCAGTCAACTGAGTTGAGTAGGGACAAAACCCTGGCACATCTACTAACACATGTAGAAACGGAGTCTGCCTCCGCCCGACTTACGCCCCGATCAACCCCAGCAGAGTATTTTTCCGACGCCCTCTCGGATTTTCCTGGCAAGTAATTTTTTCAGCACATTTTTTACAATTTTTTAAGAATATAAGACACCAAAATTGCTAAAATCGTCTATACAACAGCACTTTTCAGCTGTGTTTGAGCCTATAGAGCGAGTTTTGACGATTTTTAGTCCAAAATTGTAGTCTGGTTTTTAGTACCACACCAACCCCTCCCGTGGAATTTGGACTCAGACCCCTCTAGCCGGCGCCAGACCCCCAACACCCTCATCTCATATTACCAGTTACATGTATGCCCTCAACCACTGGCACACCTACAGCAAGCTAAGTTATGTAGACTGGCGCAGATTAGACGCCGTTAATACAGTCACGCACTTAACGCCGTTTATGGTACCTCTACCTTCGCATTGGTACCGGTACCGGCACCCATGGCCCTGGTAGGGGTACCGTTTGTGGTGTCGGTACCACAAACGGCGTTAAGTGCCTGACTGTAATAAGGTTAATAACTCTCCCGTTGTTGGCTGGCTGCCTTGAATCACAGCGACCCCGGCATCCCCAGCGGTGTGTTTGTGGGTTGGAAACCTGTCAAGGCGATGGGAAGTAGTGGACACAAAGCACACCCCGGCCGTCGAAAGTCAGCAATGGCAAATAGATAAATGGCAACCAAACCTTAGCTGTCTTGCACACACCGACAGCTAAAGTGGAGGGTTGTTATTAGGGGGCTACCGGACCTTGTGTCTCTTCCTGCTCTATAGCAGTTGGCTACTCCTAGTCCGAAAGGACAAAAAGTTGCAACAACAACAACAATAAGAACAGACCTGACAGACAGCACAAGTGAATCTGTCCTGAGCTGACTGGAGCACAGCTCCGTAGCCACCGCCTGCAGCAGCCACTACTTCCTTCCAGCGCACCGAATTTACAGCATCCTTCTCGATCAGACTAAGCACTTGCTCGTCTAGCTTGTACTGCAATTAATTAATTAGCTCTAATTACAGAACCTAATGCGCGGACCTCGTTTTCCTTGTCTATTTTAGGCCGTTTAGGTGGCGGCTGTTGCAATGTGTCGGTCTCGCCTCTATCGGCACGCTTCATAGTAAGCCCAAGTTGTTTGATTCGCTGTCGACCCTGATCGGTCCAGGGCGCCGGTTCGGGGTCGTCGCGGCGCAGAACGAACTTGTAGACGTAGAAGCCACTCTTGCCTTTCTCGCGGTAGTAACGCGTCACCTACAAGACTCACCCGAACAGTACTAATCAAACGGTAAGCTTTGCTATGTATGGTAAGGAAGGAGCTTACTCGTTGGCTTAACTCAAAATTTGAAATTTTACCAGCCCTTAGCCGTACATGTCCTATAGGAGTTTGACGGTTATCCCCATAGCTAGAGAGGCCAACCCCCTCACCTCAGAGACAGTTTAGGTACCCCCGGACTCAAGCGTTTCGGAGATTTTTGAATTTGCCCACCCCCACGCTGGCCCCGACCTGTTACATATGTTAGCCACTCAGCCGAAATGCTAGCCCATGTATTGGACATACCGTCGCCACTATGGTAAAACGAGCCAAGTAACAAAATGGAAAAAATGGAGTTAAGTGCGAAAAACTATAGCTAAAGCACCTAAAAACGTTTTGGCGAAGGAACGAAGTCGAAATTCGATCTGTGTCAGGAGATACAGCCATGTAACCAGAGGCATGTGCACGGACATCATCACGTGATCCTGGTAAAATGAGCCAAGTGCTTTGTGCTTTTCCTGTTAGCTGACTTAATTTAACACAAGTGACACATGCAGAATGTTTTGCACACCAATTATGTACTTGTATTTTAGGTAAAAAAATATTTAAACTGATATTGAAGCTAATTCACGAAAATGTAACAAATATTTAAAAGTCGATTTTCTCGATTTCGACTTTCTGTTACTTGGCTCGTTTTACCATAGTGGCGACGATACAGTAAGTGTATGTCTTCTCAGCTGTACTACGTACCTTGTAGAGTCCGTCATAGCGGAAACAGCCTATCGGTTCGAATTTTCCGGGAGTGTAATTCTTGTTCTTGCTTTTCTTACTGGCACCGCGGATTACTCGGATCGGCTTCGACTTCTTCCAGTTGGCACCGGCGTTGCCTTCCTTCTGGTTCTTCTTGTACGCGTAACATGACATCGCCAGAGCCAGATTACCCTGAAACCTTGGTTTTTGCTTGCTCCCAAAGGCCGTGCACAGGGGGCCTAGATGTACTAGAGGGGCTTGGCGTTACCCTCAGCTAGAAACGCCAAACCGCGCTCACCCCCGAAGAGACAGTTTAGTCACCCACCCGACCAAATAATACATTTTACAAATACATCACACGAAGTCCATTTCAAAATACAATGAATTCTCTGTGTTTTTAGTGAATAACTTCTTATCGCCGTGGCGGAGCGCTTTGGGCCTCATGACCAAAGTTGTATAAGTGCCCGAGCTCTGCACTGTGGTGTAACCTAATCTGCCCAACGTTCCCTTGTAAAGCAAATTTGCGCATGAGAAAAAAATCGGCATTTTCTGTAGGGCTGAATGGGATTTTTTGTCAATCAGAATCCCGAGATCATGGGGATTTCAAAAATGTATTCACATTGATTCTAGGTCAAATGGTTCCAGAGATAAACACCGTAAAAAACGACTGAAAATGCATGCCCGTTTTTGTCGATTTTCAGATTTCTGGATGTGACTGAAATAACTCGGGACCAAAACTCAACCGATTTGGTTGAAATTCACTGAGTTATACGGTGCAAAATTTAGCTTTACATCGATTGATATACATAAGAACACTGAAAAATTTCAAACGTTCATAATGTTGCACTTATTTTTGGTACCAAACGCAGGCTAAAGCTAAAGTGAGTCCAGACCTTTGTCAACTGTTGGTCGCAGCTCTGAGGGGCTGTGCGTTTGTTTCCTTCCTTCAGTTGTCTGCCGCCTTCGCCAGTGTAAGTGATCTGCTCTCCATGGTCGTCATCGTCTTCATAGCCGCCGCTCGACACGATCGACAGCGCTCCTCCGGTCTTCTCTGAACCTGCGATGCCTGCCACCGGCGGACAATGGACACGGTCACCGCTCACCTGAATCTAGCCTACCTTCATAATACAGGTGTGTAACAGGGATCTGCCCTGACCCGATTTAAGCCGGACGCCTTAGACAAGTTTTCTGCCTTCCCCCTCCATTGAGCAAATTTTTACAATTTTTTATGATAAAACCTACTATAAGCACCTAATCCCTTTCCCAGAGTTTCGGCTCAGCTCGAATCCCCAGCCGGCGTTAGGGGAGACGCCCACTTTGCCGCGACTGGTTTGCCGGGTGCCAGTTCGCCGCAAGTACAAATTTTTCAATTGTGTTTAAGTGGCATTCATACATATTTCGAATTGCTCTGACAACTGAGGGAAGTTACTTTCCGGTAGTTGCTTTGACAACAATAAAAACTAGCAGTTTTCCGACATGGGTAAAGGGGGCTGCTACTTCACGCTCTGACCGTACATGGGCCGCAGGGGCCTCCGGGAGGTTGCCCACCCCAAACGACCCGACCCACCTGAAGACGATTTTTATTCCTGCCCCCACCCACCAAAATCACCGCGACCCTCCTAACACCGGCAGGCCCACCCCAACCCACTTTTCCGGCCCATGTATGGAAAATCAGAAAATTTGGGGTGGGCATGCCGGTGTGGGGAGGGTCGCGGTGATTTTGGTGAGTGGGGTCAGGAACAAAAGTCGGCTTCAGGTGGGTGGGGTCGTTTTGGGTTTGGGTCGAGCCGAAGTTGGGGGGTGGGCAAACCCCCTTCACACCCCCGCGGCCCATGTATGGCTCTGACCTACCATCGAAACGCGCACTGAATCTGTTGGCAAATATACGTGCTTGGTTCTTTGCTTACTATCCGCAAATATGGAGACTAATTCTTAGAAAAATAATTTTTTGGTCATACCCCTCCGGAAATTTGGTGACCTTTTTGAGAAACCGAAAAATTTTCGGTCATACCACCTATAAAATCAAATCGTTCGGCGACCTTTAGCGCCAGACAGCCGGCCCATGTAGGCTGGTGGCGAAATAATCTTGCGGCAAACTGCCATGAGGCCAATCAGTCGCGGCAAAGTGACCCGAACCCGGCGCTAGAGCCCCAACCCAAGCAACTAGAAAGGTCAAACCAGGCATTATTAGAGTTGAAACAATTTCTCAAAAATTTTAAAAACCCACATATAGGAAGGGAAAAAAGTCGGAAATCTGTACAAAACTTTCAGATTTTCCAAAAAGGTCAACAGAACTCTCGGTGACGAAAGTCTAAAGATATGAGGGTAGAGTTGTAAAAAATTTTTTGAAGACCGAAAAAGCTTTTTTCATGAAATTTTTTTCAAAATTTTTTCCTTGCATGAAATTTAGCTTGTAGGAGATGCAAGGATGCATAAAAAGCAACTTTGAATACAAAAGTCGATACTTTGGTTAAAACATAGTGTTACAATCCGAGAGTCGATATTCTACCCGAAGCATTGCTCACAGAATGGCTGCTGCCCTTCACTGCAAACCCTATTTTTAGGCTTAGAATAGGCATGAAATTGGTAGAACTGCATGCTAATGTATATCTGAGGCGAAAGCCATTTCCCCACAAAATTTCCAAAATGGGCCTTCAAAAAAGTTTTTATAAAAGCCTAACAAGACTAAATGAGGGTAGGCCGAAACCCCATTTATAGTGAGAAGAAGTAGCAAAGTCCTACATCGAGTCGTTTCCAGTAGGTCTGACCGACCGCCACACCTGGAATGGCGCCTCTGAAGTGCTTCTCCACCGCCTGATTGGTGACCACAACAGAATCGCACGAACGACCACCGCCCCATCGCCTGGTGCAGGTGACTGAAGGCTTCTGCGTCTTCGCTGACTGCATGGCCTGCTTTGCTTTCTTTGCTCCCGGCAGCACTGTGGCCTTTTGCCGATTGTTGGCCGCCTGATTGCAGTCTTGACAGTACCAGTTACCCTGCAATCAATGCTACACCTCATTCGCTTGTAACAGTAGGTCTGTTCTCTCTCACCACCAGATGGGAACATGAATCCCCGACCATAGGCTTAGCTTTTAGCGCTGAAAAGTTAGCTGCTAGAAACCCTATTTAGGACCGGAAATTTCTCAAACTCAAAATCCAGCTAGTATATGTGTATGTGTGGCCTGAAATCCTGTCTAAACTGCAGGCCTTAGTTGCTGGGCGCAGACTCATACACATAAACAGGAGGTCCAGGCAGACATAGGCAATGGGTCCTTAGGGGGTTGACAAATAAGGCAAGTGGTACCGTGGGAAGTTTATTAAGTTTTGGTGTGAGACAGTAGGTGTGGTAGGTGTTGGGACACGCTGCTCCCTCTTCATACCCATCGCACAGTAGCAGATTAGCTGCATCTTCTTTGGAATTGCACACCTAAAAAGAGACCGCTAAATTTGGAACCTGAAAACCTGATAGTATACCCGACAAGAACAGAGGTCGCATGTAACTCCAGCAGCATCATGACACTGTGGGCAATGCTCATTTTCCTCAGAATCTTGGCTGTCCTCCGAATTGTCTTGTGGCTGTGGGGCGGTGAACCTTTCTAAGTCTTCAGGGTCAAGTTCCTCCATTTCCTCCTCATCTTCTTCTTCTTCCAGCCCTGGACTCAAACTGACTGGCGCCTTCAGCTGTTGCTTCCGACTAGCATCAACCGTCTAAACTAAGCAGCAACTAACCAACTACAGCCAAGGGCAAAATTATCATCAGTATATGAACATTTTTGAGCTTACTTTAGGATTAGTAGAGAGGTTTGGTTAGTACATACTGAAGAGAGTTTTCTGGTTAGAAGAAAGAATACAATTAATATACAGACTAGACACAGGTGGGTGGGTTATATGTATACACTATCTTTCATCAGCTCCCTAATGGATGTCATAATGGCCAGTTCTGCGCCTGATGACAGTTGTTGGACTTGGAACTTGTAGAGGTTGTGGAACTGATGGGTTTGTGGATTCATGGAGCTGGTGAACACATGGAACTTGGAACCACTGTGAACTAAACTGAACCGAACTGCACTGAACTAGTGGAGAGAGAAACGAAGAGAATGGGAAGCAGGTAATGAATGAAGCTGAACATCTACTTCTGGTCGGAAAGAGACAGAGAGAGACCAAGAGAAACTCAAATCAGAGTGGGAAAACGGAGAGACTGCATTCAGTGGGGTTGTATTCGCTTGGGCTGTGCTAGAACGAAATTGAGGAGGGTGCACATGAAGTGTAGAGACAAGTAGAGAGAAGGGAATCGGCTGTATGTTGTTGTCGTAGCCGCAGGGCTAAATCCCCAAGGAAGCAGCGGTGGCAACTGGATCCTTCCATAGGTCCACAGTGGAGAGACAAGTCGGTCTGGCCACACAACTGAACAAATGGGTAGTGACGTGGCAGTCTTGGCTGCAGTTTGGACACAACTCAAATTTGTCGGGGTTCAGACAGTGGGTATAGCCGTGAAGAAAACTTCTGTAACCTGATTGAAACTGAGCGAACATACTCTGTGTCTTTCTGGGTAGTGAGGTTACAGAATCGGCTGTATCCAAGTGAACATCGAGTGGAAGAAATTGAGAGCATGAGCACAAGAAGTGTTGAACTTCTGGTTGGAACTGGGAAAGCAGTAGTAGTCTTGGTAGACCTGGAATGGCTTGTTCTTGGCGGTACTTGCCACTTGGGAAGGCGGTGCTTTGAATGAGTAGAATGGCAAATGTAGGAGAGAGTGGAATGGGGTGGTGCTTCGGCAACGTACATGACACAACACAACAAAAAAGAACGGCTTCTCAGCACGAAATGAAGACAGTTTACTGGTTAGAAGAAACAATACAATGGCAATAGTGAGTCAGTACACGAACCTCTTCATTCTGCGACAACATAAAGTCGACATGCAATCGGAGGGGGTGGCCGCGGGAGTCCAGGTCTTCCATCACCTGCCCTTTGGCGATCAGACGGATCTGATCGACTGGACACTCTGGCCAGACCTTGTGCACCTCGGCGCGCAATTCCCCCACGGTCGCCGACTTTGGTAACTTCTCTATTAGCACACATCTCTGCGATTCACTCAACCGCACCTTCACTTTCATCGTTTTCGTTGCTGGACTAGAAACATTGTTTGAAATTGTTTGCCGAAAACGGATACAATCACCGATTCATGGAGAAAACAATAAACAACTACAATGTAGCCTATGTCCCATTGATTGTGAAAGAGTGCAAAACTTTTTTAAACAGAAAAATGTGAAATTTTTCTCAAAAATGAGGAAAATATGGCATCTGGAAACAAGAATGTTGCTCCACATAATTAGCCTAATATTATTTATTATTATTGAAGTGCCTCGAATTCATCAAGATTTAAAAAACATACAACATCGCCCTACCCCTACCTGAAAAATTAGACCCTACTGAACGGTAAAAACTCTTAGAGGTGGAAAGGGCAAAACCGCTAACCTCTCAACTTTCTTGGACGACAGAAAACGTTTTTATTTGAACGTTTTGAACGAATCAACAACGGATATCGTAGTTTCATTCACTCCATAAAAGTATTCGCTTCAGTTTCCAATGGCAAACGGCGCCAAATTCAAAGTGATCTCTCTTACTGACACGGTCACAACGATTCCCGGCCCATTCCCCCCCCATCCGGCGCGGCCGCGTCGGGTTACTGTAATATTGCTGCATGTGAAACAACACAAAGCGCGCAAAGTTTAAACGACTTGACAGAGAAGTGGTAGTAAAAGTACTAAAACAGAACAGCTTAATTCTCCAAGCAGTTGCAATTTTTATAAATACCGATATGTATGCCATGCCAATTATTTTCGGAATACCTGCCTGCAAGTGCAAACATCCCTCCCCTTTGCTGTCATCAGGTGCAGCGGCGGTTCCCATTTACCTATTTACCGTCCCCGACCTTTGCTCGCTCAAAGCGACAACGCTCCGGAGGGCCTGTTTTAAAAACATAAAAATACCCCTAGGGGACGCATTAGTATAGGCACGCTCTGGAGGGCCTGTTTTAAAACCATAAAAATACCCCTAGGCGACGCATCAGTATAGGCACGCTCCGGAGGGCCTATTTTAAAAACATAAAAATACCCCTAGGGGACGCATCAGTATAGGCACGCTCCGGAGGGCCTATTTTAAAAACATAAAAATACCCCTAGGGGACGCATCAGTATAGGCACGCTCGAGAGGGCCTGTTTTTTAAACATAAAAATACCCCTAGGGGACGCATTAGCATAGGCACGCTCCGGAGGGCCTGTTTTAAAAACATAAAAATACCCCTAGGGGACGCATCAGTATAGGCACGCTCCCGAGGGCCTATTTTAAAAACATAAAAATACCCCTAGACACGCATCGGTGTTTTCCAAATGTAGATAAAATCATTTCTGACCTTCAAAAATCTCGGTGGAGCGGAAGAAAAATATATTTTCACACCAAACATAGAGCAGATAGCGTATACCGTAATCCGGCTGCGGCGGCGCCGAGTGGGGGGGAATGGGCCTAATACCGGTCACAACAACGGCTAGTTTAAAACTAAAACCAATATTGTATATCCCGAGTTTTCGTTACAATTATTTATTTATTTATTTATTTATTTATTTATTTATTTATTTATTTATTTATTTATTTATTTATTTATTTATTTATTTATTTATTTATTTATTTCCCAAGCATATAATATGCATCCACATAACATATCAAAATAATGTACAGGAAAAATGGTCATGGCAAACTAAGCAGAATATATAACAACATAACATACAACACTGCACGTATTTCTACTGCGACTCTGAGGCAAGGCTAAGCAGCGCCGATTTGGGCGGCGTTTGATGCTAAACCCCTTAAAAATTTAGATAGTCTTACAATTTCTGATTTTTAAGCATTTTGAAGGCTGTCAACGTACGTGATGTCTCACTCAAGGCGTTCCAAGGCTATATTACTCTAACTGCCAAACTGAACTTTCTAGTGTCTGTCCTAAATGTTGGCATGTTTAATTTCATGGAGTGACCACTAGTACCAGGGACCGGTGAAAACTTGAAAAAGTCACTGAAATCTAAATTACACAAACCGTTAATAATTTTGAATGCAAAAATTGCATTTCACTGGACAGGTACCGGAGAGTGCTGCATAGGGTACTGATCTATCTTGTGTAGTATATGTAGACTCCAAGTAGATGAGACTTTACTTGGGTTAGACAGGTTATAGCAAAGGGGCTAACAATCACAACACAACAGCTCTATATATAAACACCACACAAGAAGATCATTACAACAGGATGCATATCATGCATTCACATACTACAGTAGTGGACACATCAACCACCCTCCTTCCTAAAAATGAAGCTACCATGTGCATCTTCAATATGAGAGTCTTGTAGGCGGTTGACCTTTGTTTTTCCGAGGGGAGCGTCGCAGCTCGGCTTTCTCCTGCAATCTTGTCCACTGCTGCTTGACATGCGGTTCTCTGCTAACCAGATACTCGACTTCCTGAAGCTTCGATTGATCTTCATTGTATCGGCGCATGCGTCGCGCATTCCAGGTCTGGCCATCAGACAATCGGTATGACCAGTTGCCTTTCACTTCGACCACTTTCAACGGTTTTGACCAGGGGCTTTGGCCCTTCAGAGTGTGTGGGCGTTTGACGCGAACCTTCTGACCCACTCTGTATGGTCCTCGATTTCTGTTCTCTTTTGGCTCAACATTGCTGGCTTGTACTTCAGCTTTCTCATTCTCTCTCTTCTCCTCCCTTTTCAGTCGATTCCTGACCACTTCATATGGCAGCCTGGTTCGGTGTCCCAGAAATAATTCGGCTGGACTCTTAGGCATTGTTGGGTCTGGAGATGTGGCTCGAAAGTGAGAGAGCAGTTCGTTGAGCTTTTGTTTCCAAGGTTGTGAGCTGCTCGAGTATGCCTGTAAACCTTGCTTCAGGTATCTATTGAACGTTTCCACAAAGGCGTTTTGTTGAGGAGTGTAGACAGGTATGAGCTGATGCTCAATGTCACACTGTTGTAGAAAAGCCTTGAACCATGAACTGGTGAACTGCGTTCCATTGTCAGAAACCAGTCTCGATGGACAACCATAGCGCGAAAACAACTCCTGCAACCAATTAACGATTGTGTTTGAAGTGGTGGTGCTGGTGCACAGTATTTCCGGAAACTTTGAGTAGTTATCGAGCAGCACCACGATGTATTTGGCTTGCATAGGTGCATCAGCGAACGGCCCAGTAATGTCAATTGAGACTTCTTCCCATGGCTTGTTTGGCACATGTAGATGCATCTTTGGCATTGCCATCCTGGGGTTTGATTTGGCCGAATCCTGACATGCCGCACAGTGTTGCACGAAATGCTCAGCTTCTTTGCTAAAGCCAGGCCACCAGTACGTCTCTCTGAGTTTTCGCTTGAAACGAACAATACCGGGGTGACCTTTGTGCGCACATTCTAACAGCTGATGTCGCAGAGCAGTTGGCACCAGAATCTGACATGAATCTCCTCTCACTATGCAGCCACCTTCTGTAGATAGCTCATCTTTGAGTGAGTAGAATGGTTTGATGTCTGGTCGAACTTTGCTCTTGTTTGGCCATCCATGCTGTATGAACTTATGCACTTGTTGCAACACAACATCTTTTCTCGTTGCTGCTTCAAATCTCTTGAATGAGAAACCATGCTGGTTGATGCAGCTGATCACTACCTTCACTGCAGGGGTTGTCTTGTCCACCAGTCTTGAAAGTGCGTCTGGCACTAAGTTGTCTTTTCCTGGTCTGTATTCCACTGTGAAGTTGAATTCAGACAAACGATCATGCCAACGCGAGAACTTGGACGATTTTCGTGCATCTTTGCACTTGAAAAGCAGTGAAGTGAGAGCTTGGTGATCTGTTCGCAAGGTGAATGGACGTCCTAGCAGAAACTTGGCCCAATATTCGCAGAAAAACATGGCTGCATAGGCTTCGCGCTCATTGGCAGCCCAGTTTCGTTCTCTTGGACTCAATGTATGGTGACCAAAAGCGATTGGTACTTCTTGACCACGCTGTACTTGAGATAGAACCCCTCCAATACCAACTTCTGTCTGATGCATCAGTAGACAGGAATGTTGCATACTGGGGGTCGAAGATGCTGAGCTTTAGATCCTCACAGACAATAGTCTTCATCTTCTCAAATGCGCTCTGCTGCTCTGGACTCCAGTGGAACTTTGCGTTCGCTCGAGTGAGCTCTCTCAATGGCTCTGCAATATCTGCGAACTTTGGCAAGAAATCAGCATAGTAGTTGAGCAGTCCCAAAAAACTTTGCACCTCCTTCACATTGGCAGGCACAGCCATCTCTTTGATCGACTCCAGGTTTTTTGGATCTGGGCTGATTTTGCCTTCTGAGATAATGTGACCCAGGAATGTCACTGATGGCACACTAATCACGCACTTGTTGAGGTTCAACCGCAGATTTTTGTCATTCAGTCGTTGCAGCACCTGCTTAAGTCGTGAGTTGTGCTCTTCTTTGGACGTGCCATAGATGAGAATGTCATCAATGTATGGTTCACAGCCAGACACTCCTGCTAGTGTCTCTGCTACTAGCTTCTGAAAGACAGCTGCTGAATCTTTCAACCCCATTGGTAGCTTCTTGTAAGCATAGAGACCCTTGGGCGTAATTGTTGTAGTCAGCAGGCTGCTCTCTTCATGAACGTCTATGTTGAAGTATCCCTTCCGCAGATCCAGTTTGCTGAAGACCTTGGCTCTGCTCAGGCGATCGTAGAGATCCTTTATGTTCGGAAGAGGAAATCTCACCGGCTCCACTTGTTTGTTCAGTGGTGTGAGATCGGTCGTTATCCTCACTCCATTGTTTGGCTTGTCAACAGTGACCATGCCGTGCACATAATCCGAACGTTCCACTTTTTCCCAGATGCCTTGTTGTTCCATTGAGTCTATCTCTTGCATCGCTTTTTCATACAGAGGTATGGATCGCAACTTCTGTGGCACTGGTGCAACTGAATCCGGTTTCAGCTTGATGCGGTGCTTGTAGCCTGGATATTGACCTATGTCTGCTTTCGTGAGATTTCGCACCTCAAGCAAGAGCTCTGTCAAACCAGCTTTCTGCCATGTCCGCAACTGCTCTGGTGAAACGTCGATCTGGTTCTCTGTTGTCACTCCCAACTCGAGCTCTTTAGCTTCTGGACTTTCTCTGTCTTTCTGCTTGCTGTCATTGGAGCGCAACTCTTGCTTTTGGATCTCTACTTTCGGTTCTTGTGTGTCTTTTGTGTTGTCATTCGAGTTGGCAATCCTACCCTGGATGTCGGCCACTGTACGCACTTCAAACGTTCTGCCGTCCAGCAGTAGACCCAACGCACTTATGGCATTCTTGCCGAAAATTGCCCCATAACTGTCAGGCAAGACCAGGGGGGGGGTCGCACGACGGACTTTTCCAAAATATGATGGGCGCCACTTCGTCAAGCACTTATAACTTTTGAAGCAAAAGGGGCACAGGAATGGGCCTCCCAGCATTCGACGTGGTTTGCGGCGAGCTTTCAAACACAATAACTCCAGTCTTTCTACGTCTATTGGTTGGCGCGAAATTCAAATTTTACTGCTTACCAAAATTTGCGCCGATGCAACACCTGACAAACGTGCGCACCGTTCTGGCGCCCTTCAAGCTAGAGGGCCAGCTAATGGCGCAGTGCGCAGATAATTGCATGGGCAATCCAGCCGTGCAAGCCGCATTGTTCTGTGGGCTCATACGCCAGAACGGCGACCATTCAAAAATTGGGTCGAAAATGGTGCATTTTCTGACTGATTTTTCGACAGGTTTTGACGGCTGTCGCCCATACACTTGCTCTAATCGCGGCGGCTCACCCACCAAACGATAGCTAACAATCTCAGGATTCCGAAACTGTACTCACTTTCGTACCTGTTTTATGCCTCTTTTTGCCCAGCAACTGTGCATTGGTCAGCAACCCTAAATTATAGCTCCAGAAAAACATACAAATTTCGGAGAACTGAGGAGGAAATTTCAACATGTCTTGAATACGATTTGTAGAACGGCCTGAGAGCTTTCGATCGGTATAGTGCATGACCTTCCAGCATAAAATTTTCTTCTGAGGTCTTTTGCATTATTGGAATTTGTCCGGTTTTTATCATCGATTTTACGGGGTATTCGGCACATAACTCTTTTGTATGAGCACATAGGGCAATGGGTGTGCCACGAAACGATGGCCCACGTCCGTGCGCATTAGGCGGTGCGCAAAATGATAGGCTGCGGTAACTGTGTGGGGTGCGCCTGGCCGAAATGTTCCGGCCATCTGGCTTTTTCGACTACTTCTTGGCAGTTTTTCT
The DNA here is from genome assembly GCA_030248155.1 of Sabatieria punctata. Taxonomy (NCBI): domain Eukaryota; kingdom Metazoa; phylum Nematoda; class Chromadorea; order Araeolaimida; family Comesomatidae; genus Sabatieria; species Sabatieria punctata. The sequence goes on from JASANB010006177.1 coordinate 191,431, forward strand.
GGTAAGCCGAACTAATGATTGTACACTGCACGTCGATTTACCCATAGAATGATTGGTTGGATGCTAAGGATTCGGAAAATGTGACTATCGTTCCGTTTCGTAGCGGTTTCACGCACTTTTACCCCGATAAGCTGCCCTGGTCTAAAAACAGTCACAGCGAACACTGCAGAAATGCGCGAATTTCGGAAAAATGAGGAATTCCTTGTCTACCAAGCATACGAAGGTGTGTTGATTTGTTTGATAATCTGCAAATGCGTGCTATGCAACTGAACCGTCTTCAAGCCAGTTTTCTGGATTGTCACGAACTAGCTAACAAATCCTGCAGTGAACAATTGCAGACTAACACTGAAATATGCATGATACGCCTGTTCTGTTTCTGAAGCAACAAGCGGATGACATTTCAAAATTACCCACCAATCAGAAGGACTCTGCAATAATTACACTTCCTATTGGCCACATTTTCAAATTTTCTATTCAGTTCTCCAAAATTCGCGCATTTCCGCAGTGTTCGCGGTAACTATTTTGAAACCAGGGCAGCATATTGGGAGAAAAGTGCGTGAAACAGCTACGAAACGGAACGATAATCACATTTTCGGAATCCTTAGCATCCGATCAATTCATTCTATGGGTAGATAGACGCGCAGTTCAATTATTTGTTCAGCTTACCAGAAAAACTGCCAAGAAGTAGTCAAAAAATCTAGACCGCGGAACATTTCGGTTAGGCGCACCCCACACAGTGACCACAGCCTATCTTGTTGCACACCGCCGAATGCGCACGGACGTGGGCCATCGTATGGTGGCACACCCATTGCCCTACGTGCTCATACAAAAGAGCTATGTGCCGAATACCCCGTAAAATCGATGATAGAAACCAGACAAATTCCAAAAATGCAAAAGACCTCAGAAGAAAATTTTATGCTGGGAGGTCATGCACTATACCGATCGAAAGCCCTGAGTCCGCTCTACAAATCGTATTCAAGACATGTTGAAATTTCATCCTCAGTTCTCAGAAATTTGCATGTTTTTCTGGAGCTATAATTGAGGGTTGCTGACCAATGCACAGTTGCTGGGCAAAAAGAGGCATAAAATAGGTACGAAACGGAAATCTCAGTACAGTTTCGGAATCCTGAGATTGTTAGCTATCGTTTGGTGGGTGAGCCGCCGCGATTAGAGCAAGTGTATGGGCGACAGCCGTCAAAACCTGTCGAAAAATCAGTCAGAAAATGCACCATTTTCGACCCAATTTTTGAATGGTCGCCGTTCTGGCGTATGAGCCCGCAGAACAATGAGGCTTCCACGGCTGGATTGTCCACGCAATTATGTGTGCAATGCGCCATTAGCTGGCCCTCTAGCTTGAAGGGCGCCAGAACGGTGCGCACGTTTGTCAGATGTTGCATCGGCACTACTTTTGCTAGGCAGAAAAATTTGAATTTCGCGCCAACCAATAGACGTAGAAAGACTGGAGTTATTGTGTTTGAAAGCTCGCCGCAAACCACGTCGAATGCTGGGAGGCCCATTCCTGTGCCCCTTTTGCTTCAAAAGTTATAAGTGCTTGACGAAGTGGCGCCCATCATATTTTGGAAAAGTCCGTCGTGCGACCCCCCCTGGGCAAGACCAATATCTTGATCTGTGCACTTTTGTCTTTGAATGTGAGCGTAGCTAGGAATGTGCCTTTGACTCCATTGATCTTGCTTCCATCGAAATTGGTGATATCACCTTCTGTCGGGTCCAGTGTAGACTGATTGAAATATTTCTTGTACTGTGTCCATGTGACGCCAGTGATGTCAGAACAACTATCAGTCTCAGCAGTACCAGGTACACTAACAGGATCTGATTTTTGTTGCGGAAAATGCTAAGTGCTGGTTAGTGTACCCGGGTACCTAATGCAGCACTCTCCGGTACTGTACATTCCAGTTGTGTACAAAAGATTTTTGGCACTGCAATTAGAATTTTTAAGAGGCTTGGTTTTGGCTGGGCCGCTGCCCAAGCAGTGCGAGAAAATTTTGAAAAATTAGCCTTTCAGAAAGCATTTAGAAGCCATTTTGGGCGTAAAATTAGCAGAAATTATCAGTTTTGGTACTTAATATTTCGTAATTCAGTCGTGTTTCTTACATCCGGCGAATTTTTTCCTAACTCTGCCGGAAATTGTGTGCACCACCACAATAGCCATGTGTACAGTACTGGTACATTGCGATGACATTAGAAATGTCACCATTTTTATTTTAGATAAGAACAGAGAAATTTATTACTAGTGTAGCGCTTAGAAAAGCGTACACTTTCGGAAATTCTACGTACTAACGTTTAGTTGATAGGCCCCATAAACGACATCGTTCCAGAGGGGGAAGGGGTCGGCTGAAATGCGACGATAGACGACACACCAGGAGACGGAGGGGTTAGCATAGCAAAACACGATGTCACTTTTTTCGGTATTTTAGGGAACTTTGATTGTATTATTTTCAATTTAATTATATTCTGTTAAATTTTTCTACATACAGAAAGCTTCCCTCCCAGAGTGGTTGTAGCGATCTATTCAATTGATTGTACAGTATGGTAACAAGAAAACATGACAGTACTGTATGTACTGCACTCTTATTGGGAGGAGGCCCATTCCCCCCCCACCCGGCGCTGCCGCGGCCGGATTACGGTATGCGCTATCTGCTCTATGTTTGGTGTGAAAATACATTTTTCTTCCCCTCCGCTGAGGTTTTTGAGAGGTCAGAAATGATTTTATATTTGGAAAATGCGCCTCTAGGAGTTCTTTTATGCTTCTAAAACAGGCTCTCTGGTCTGGAGCGTGCCTATACTGATGCGTCCATCTAGGGGTATTTTTATGTTTTGTAAACAGGGCCTCTGGAGCGTTCCTATACCGATGCGTCCCCTAGGGGTGCTTTTATGTTTTTAAAACAGGCCCTCCAGAGCGGTCCTACACCGATGCGTCCCCTAGGGGTATTTTTATGTTCTTAAAACAGGCCCTCTGGAGCGTTCCTATACGGATGCGTCCCCTAGGGGTACTTTTATATTTGGAAAATTGTCAGGCCCGGACCCAACCCAGGCCCCCAAAAGTTGGTGACGGTAAATACGTAAATGGGAACCGAACTGGAGCTGCCGTTGCACCATACCTAATAACAGCAAAGGGGAGGGATGATTGCACTTGCAGGCAGGTATTCTGAAAATAATTGGCATACCGGGTATCGGTATTTATAAAAATTGCAACTACTTGGAGATTTAAGCTGTTCTGTTTTAGTGCTTTTACTACCACTTCTCTGCGAAGTCGTTTAAACTTCGCGCGCTGTGTTGTTTCACATGCAGCAATATTACAGTAACCCGACGCGGCCGCGCCGGATGGGGGGGGGAATGGGCCGGGAATCACTTTTATTTGGAGGGGGGTAAACCGAAAACGACGTCGCCTTGGGGAGGGGGTTCCCAAGAAACGACGCAAGGCCATTTTGGGGGAATGGGGCCCCGAAAAATCGTGATTTTGGATGGATGGCTCCTTAACGCGAAGACAGCTTCCTAAACCGAATCATCGATAAACTTTCTCGATTTTTTCAGATCAATTTTTCAGGTTAACATCGATTTTTCTCTTTTTTTACCTGTCCCAATTAGTATTGGGTATTGGGGGGGGGGTAAAAACCAGTGCTACAAATGCAATGGGCTGACTACCGTATCAACTGTAATTATGTAGAAAAGAGCCTGGCCAAGGACCAAGGTCAATTACGGCCAGGGACAGATAGCGCCTGCCTATCGATTGCAATTAGAAAAGAGCCTGATGAAGGCCAACTAGCCAGCGACAGAGCGCGGCCGGTTTAAACTGCCCTGGCAGCTAGTTGGCCTGCCCGCTTGCGACCTAGTCGCGTCCAGACATGGGCTAGCATTTCGGCTGAGGGGGGGTAGAATTTTCAATTCCTGAGGGGGGCTGAGGGGGGGTAGGAGCTCCTGAGGGGGGGCTGAGGGGGTGGTAAGCCAAAAAGTCCGATTTTTTGCTAAAATCAAGGTTTTTTGGCTTGTTTTTCATTAAAATAAGCTAAAATAAGCTATTCTGAGCTCATTTACACCTAATCCAGGCATATTTTTATCATAATTTTCTATATAAACTTCTTCCAAAAAATTCCTGAGGGGGGGTAGCGGACGGCTGAGGGGGGGTAGGTCAGAGCCTGAGGGGGGTCAACCCCCCCGCAGCCCCCCCTTTGCCCATGTCTGGTCGCGTCTCCGATTTATGTGAACCGTTCAAGCTTGAATGTTGTTGTTCAATCAAAACATTTGTTTTATGTTGCCTGCGATGCGATACTCAATACCATGATACTAATACTACTGATATGTCGGATCAGGTGTAGCTGGAGGGAAATCCGGAACCGACCCCAAACAGAAATTAATTATCATAATTAATTATAAATGAAAAAGTTTTATCGGTAAATATCGATTATCGATTATTTTTTGGCAAAATTCCAAAATTTCAAAAATGGCCGAAAATGGTCAAGTTAAACAGTCAGGCACTTAACGCCGTTTATGGTACCGTACCATATATGGTACCGGTACCGAGGGTAGTGGTACCATATATGGTACCCCCACGTTCGGGGCCTGTGGTGGCACCATATATGGTACCACCACTCCACTTATTCGAAGAGGTACCATATTTAGTGCCGGTACCATATATGGTACCACCACGCTCGGGGACTGTGGTGGTACCATATATGGTACTGGTATCATATATGGTGCCGGCACCTTATATGGTATCGGTACCATATATGGTACCGGCACCATATATGGTACCCCCACCTTTGAGCACTGTGGTGGTATCATATATGGTGCCGGTACCATATATGGTACCCCTACCTTGAGGCACTTGATTTTCTGTCATTAAACTCAATTTTTAAACGAAAGAAAGGTGAAAAAGTTAGGCATGTTTTAAGTCTGAATTTCGATTAGTAAGCGATAAATTCAGTTTGGGAATTTTTGGTCCCGTACATAGTCAAGCATGCCCATTTTCAGAGGGCTGAGGACTCTTCAGTCATGACTGAAGTGTCTAGTACAGCAAACCTTTGTAGGTCAAATAAAAATGAAAGGTGTTAAATGTATTTACAGACGATTCTGAACGTTTTTGGAGACGTTTTCTTTTCGATTCCAACTCACAACCCTGCGATCTTTTCCGGCGCTCAACCAACTTCCCCACCCTTCTCTGAACTTTGTAGTTTATGGTTGGCCTCTTACATTGTCTTACGAAAAAACCAGATTCGGCTGATCGAATGCATGTACCAACCACCCATGCCCATGCCTAACTTTTTCACCTTTCTTTCATTTAAAAATTCGGGTTCTTAAAATACTCTTCAGCCACTTTTGGCGCTCTAACTCTTTTGCAACCCTATAGTGGCATATTTTATTGCAGAATTTCGTAGAGCTATCATTGCTCTATATTTTGGTTAGTGGAACGTTTGCCTATCAGCTTGTGTTTACGAGAAAATTGAGTTTAATGACAGAAAATCAAGTGCGAAATTGGCCTCAAGGTAGGGGTACCATATGGTACCGGCATACATGTAACAGGGGGGTCTGGGGGGGTCTGCCCCCACCGAAATAGGCCAGACCCCCCCCCCCCCCGGCTGGGGACCCCCCCCCCCCCCCCCCCGAGACGATTTCACCGCCCCCCCCCCCCGATTGGTCTGGCCAGAAAATTCACGCGCAACTTGTTGCATTTAATTACAATTTAACACACATAAATGGCCATAATCGCCTGCAAAAGAGCACTGTTCAGCTGTATTTCAGCCCAAATTAGCGATTTTTGGCAATTTTTAGCCGAAAAATTGCGATTTTTTCGATTTTTGAGCGTTTTTAGTGCCCACCCCCGCCCCCCAAAATTTTGGCTCAGACCCCCCCCCCCGCCCGGCGCCAGACCCCCCAACCCCCCCCTCCCCCCATCGGCGGATGACCTGTTACATGTATGGGTACCGGTACCATATATGGTACCCCCACAGTGCTCGAAGGTAGGGGTACCATATATGGTACCACCACAGTACTCGAAGGTAGTGGTACCATATATGGTACCACCACAGTCCCCGAGCGAGGTGGTACCATATATGGTACCGGCACTAAATATGGTACCTCTTCAAATAAGTGGAGTGGTGGTACCATATATGGTACCGGTACCATATAAGGTGCCGGTACCATATATGGTACCGTCACCATATAAGGTGCCGGTACCATATATGGTGCCACCACAGGCCCCGAACGTGGGGGTACCATATATGGTACCGGTACCATATATGGTGACGGTACCATATATGGTGCCGGTACCATGTATGGTACCACTACCCTCGGTACCGGTACCATATATGGTACCGGCACCTTATATGGTGTCGGTACCATAAACGGCGTTAAGTGCCTGACTGTTAAATATCATTTGAAAGCCCTTTGCCTGACCAGTCTAATGATCACTACATCAACATAGGGCACGCCCGGAGGTTTCCAAATACAAAAATACCCGTAGGGCATGCATCAGCAGACATGGGCAAAGGGGGGCTGAGGGGGGTTGCCCTCCCTTAGGCTCTGACCTACCCCCCTCAGCCGGCCGCTACCCCCTCAGGAATTTTTTGGAAGAATTTTGTATAGAAAATTATGATTAAAATATGCTTGGATTAGGTGTAAATGAGCTCAGAATAGCTTATTTTAACTTATTTTAATGCAAAATAAGCCAAAACACCTTGATTTCAGCCAAAAATTTTGGACTTTTTGGCTTACCACCCCCTCAAACCCCCTCAGGAGCTCCCACCCCCCTCAGGATTTGAAAATTCTACCCCCCCTCAGCCGAAATGCTAGCCCATGTTTGTGCAGTCAGTGCTAGTCACTAGGTATAGGCAAGCTCGGGAGGGCCTGTTTTCAAAATATAAAAATACCCCAAGGGGACGCATCAGTAGGCTATAGTCACGCTCAAGAGGGCCTGGTTTCCAAACGAAAATACCCGTAGGGGGATGCATCAGTATTGGCACGCTCGGGGGGCCTGTTTTCAAAATATAAAGATACCCCTAGGGGGACGCATCAGCATAGGGCACGCTCCAGAGGGTCCTAAATATAAAAGTACCCCTAGGGGGCACATCAGTATAGTGGTATAGGGCACGTTCCAGAGTCGTAGTCATAAGAAAGTTAATTAATTAATATATAGTCCATTTCTGACCTTCCCTGATTCCCCCCCAGCTACACCTAACCCTTAATTTCAATGCATATAGAATGGAAACTTTTCTTTTTGCTGTAATTTCCGCAAATGCCCACCAAATGAACTGAAATTTGCAGAAACTCTTCAAAACTGTAAGATATTTTTATGCGTTAAAATTTCAGGCATTGAGAAAGACAGGGTCTCGAGAAAATAAGGATTATGTCAATGATCTGTTTTTCTGTTCTGCTCATTCAAAGAAGCAGATGTTCAGGAATTCCTCATTTTCTCAAGAGTGAATCAATCTCAATGCATGAAATTTTGACACATAAAATATCCCACAGTTTTGAGGAGTTCAGGTAATTCACCGGACATTTATTGAAGTGACAGCAAAAAAGATTCCATTTCAGCGCTAAAATCTCCCTATTTTGGCACTTGTGTCTCAAATTTCAGGCAATTTGGTGAAAACTTGCGTAAATGGCAGAAAAAGGAATGTTGTCATTTATGACATCCGTAGTAGCACGTTTTCTATGTACGTGCGAGCCAGTTAGGTTTAGGGTTTTGCTTCTTTTGACTTAGGCTTGAGTTGCGTGGTATCCAGGTAGACATTCCGAATTTTGGTTAGGGGCGTGCAAAAATTACGTAATGACATGATTAATATAATGGGTTTGGCCAAATGATTACTAATCATTGCGGTGGGACAGGGAGGTTGGCCACTTGATTACGCGATTTCTTAAAATGCAGAAATAACTCAAGTGGCCATAATTTTAATTGTTTTGACGTACAGTACATGTACATGTAGTCTCGTTTTGAAGCCATTGTTAGGCTTGCATTTTCTCAATTTCACTTGTGAACGTTTAGATTAGAGAAGGCAGCTACCGTTTAAGTCAGGGCTTTCCAATTTTTCAAATGCTAAATGGCAACAGTGACATTTAGCATCTAATAATAGTTTATAATTGTAACTTATCGACTCGATCTTTTCATCTATCTATCATCAGTCAAGTGATATGGCAGCAGCCCTAAAATCCATGATAAAAAAAACTTTAGTTTCATCTTTAACAAAAAGCCACCCAATGATGGCTTCTATGTAAAACGAAGACTACGTACATGTACATAGTTGTAGCTCATCAATAAAGAAAACTAAGAAGATTATTATCAATATGTTACTCTGTACAGATGTTATTTTTAAATAAAAACGTCGTTCTACATGGAATTGAACGCAAAAACTTCGGCTCTAACTCTTCAAAAAATTGAAATATCGGGAGGGGGTAGCCAAATTATTATGTAATTAGGAGAAGGTGGTCACGAATTTATTACAGGCGATTATCCGTGGGAGGGTGTCCGAAAATGGGCAAAAATACCATTACGTAATTTTTGCACGCCCCTTATCGAATTTGACCTATGCAACCAAAATCTTTTATTGTGCTTCATCTATGTGCTACGTATGCGCCAAAGAAGCGTTGAAATAATTGCTCCGGTTCCGGTTTATGCCATGTAAACGTTGGTTATTTTCAGACAGGTTCTATTTTACCGGCAGGCTGGTTCCTGCCTTCCTAACACTGTTAGCAAACACACTCCGCCCAACTTCTTGTCCGTCTTTGACGTCATAATGAAGAGGAATGCTGTTGAATGGCAACAATACAAACACTTCGCTAAGGTGCAACTGAGTACGTGATAGCGGTGGCTGATGGGGGTTGAAGGATCGCAAGGCAATTCGATTTTTTCTAAAATCAAGGTTTTTAGCTTATTTTTCGTTAAAATAACTGAAAATAAGGTTTTTCTGAGCTAATTCACACCTAATCTAGGCATACTTTTATCATAACTTTCCACACAAAATTGTTCCAAAAACGTTTCTGCCATCGGCGGCCAGAGAAGGGGCTAGATCAGAGACTGAGGGGGGTTAAGTCAGTCCTCCTTACCCCCGTTTGTCCACGTCTGCTGAGAAATTCACGAATGTGACATTTATTAATTTCAATGCTTATAGAAACAGCGTTAATGACTTTGAAATTTGGAGAATGTCTGGAAAACTGTTGGATATTTTATGCAAAATTTCACGCTTGGAGCGAGAAAATAAGGGTCATCATTTCTGCCCATTAAAAACAGATCTTCAAGAGTTCTTCATTTTTTCAAGACTATGTCAGTACACGCAATTTTTGGAACTAAGCAGAGTATCTTGATAACATTTTCACCATTTTTTCAAGAATTTATCTATCTTTCATTTAAAATTCGAATTCGAATCGGTTGAGATTTACGGTTGCTACTGCAAAAAGTCTGCTGGGCTGTTCGATTCCGATCCGATTTGCGGGGGGCCTTACGGCCTGCGATCAGACTCGAGGTCCATTCCGCTACCCCCGTGGTTTCGTCATCTCGGACGTTTCCCTTCTATCACTGCCAGCCACTCTAGCCTGTTGCTGTTGGGCGCCAGGTACTAAGAGAGTCCCTGGCGCGTTGACGTAATGGTGATGTCGGCTCCCAACGTCCGCTTGGTCCGCCCCTGGTGTGAGAGAGGCCCCCAGGCCTAGTCGGTTTCCGTTGACAACTCCTGACGTCATTGATCTTTCTCCAACGTGGCATGCTATTGGAGCGGCTTCGGTGCAATGGCAGATCCAGTCGGTTCCCATTTTACCTATTCGCTGTAACCAGCTTTCGGTGGCCTGGGTGGAGCGTTGTGCCGACGACCAACTCTTTGCAGCAAGAAACTTGCCGCGCCGAGAGGATGAACCACTACAACCGCAAGGGATGCAGGGGCCGCCGTTACTCAGAGGCAGCGAGCTACCCACTGAGCCAACGACGCGGCCTGCTGGGCTGTTTTAATCACTGTTTGTTCATTACCAAAATCAGTAGGGTCATTCAAATTTGAGGGCATATATCTCAGGAACCAAGCAGAGTATCTTAATCAAAATTGCACCTATCTGTCAAGAATTTATTTGTCTTTCATTCAAAGATAAAAGATTCATTCAAATCGGTTGAGATTTGCGGTTGCCACAGTAAAAATTCTGCTGGCTTGTGCGCAGATATATTTTCTTAGATTTCAGTTGCGCTCGGGAGTCTTAGTGCTGGAGCCGAATGTTCTGGCCATCTTCGTAGACGGCAGAGGTCTGTTTCTGATTCGGGTGGTGCCGTTCCTGCCGTGTCTCGAAGTGGCGCGCATCACTCGACTTCTCCCTGTAACGTCCACTGGCTTTACTACTTGCGGCGAGCTCAGTGGCGCTCTGCGATTGGTCGATTCGGCTCGGTGCTGCCGATTCTACGCCCACGCCGGAAACGATTCCTGCGCTCTCCAGTTGCTCTCGGCCGCTGGTCAGTTTACTAGCTTACCCAGAAGTTCTAGGAAGAATTTTCTACTGCCAAAAATAAGCCTAAAACCTTGATTTTTCTAAAAAAAAATCGGACTTTCTGGCTTACCGTCCCCTCAACCCCCTCAGGATTTGAAAATTTACCACCTCTCAGCCATACATGGGCCGGAAAAATGGGGTGGGGGGGGTCAAAATTTTCAATTTGGGGGGTGGGTGTTCCGTCAAAATTTTCCGCCGGGGGGGGTCGAAGCACAGTTGGGGGGGGGGTCAAAACCAAAAAATGTCTGGGAACGCTTTCTAGGTTGTTTTGGTACAATTTTCTGCCATTATATGAACAAAAATAACATTTCACACTATTTTATGACCGTATATGACACAAATCAGCAATTTAGACAAATTCATGTCATTACAAAAGCTGCCAGAGTCGAATTTGTTTTGAAATTTGTGTTTGTTATGTGCAGTTTTTTGGTGTAGTAAAGCTGGCCTGCACCATTATTTCCACAACCACTGCACAGGGTGGGTGGGGTCGGCTGCACGCCATTTTGGGTGGGTGGGTGGGGGGGGTCCGGGGGGGTCGAGCCTAAGTTGGGGGGTGGGCAACCCCCCCCGGACCCCCCCGGCCCATGTATGCTCTCAGCCGAAATGCTAGCCCATGTCTGCTTATTACAGCATACTGTACGGTACCGGTACTTGCAGTAGGTTATACTGCTTCCAGTTTTATGTCGTATCATCACATTGTCTGAATGGCGTGTTCCCAGTTCCGACTTTATGCAATAACATTCACTATCTTTAATACAGGCAAGAATCTGGTACAACACACGACAACAGTTTATGTACATAACAAATTCTCAGTGCTTAGGCTTAGTCTTAGGACTTTAAGCTTAGGGCTTTTGCGTTAGTTCTTAGGTTCACGGTTAGGGTTTGGGGATTTTCCATCAGATGGTCTTCGACGCCCCTCCCCGCCGTCAAGTTTTTGCAAGTTTGTTTGCAACTTTAAACTGAAAATCTCAACGTTTATGTAAACAGGCATAAGCTAGACCCCGAGACGATTTCTTACGGGTCTGTCCAACTTGCGCACACCAAAAACTAATCCTAAGCCTAAGCCTGAATCTAATCTAAAAATTTTCGGATGGCGCCTATCGGTGAGGGAATATGGCCGACCGAGGGGGTTTTGGCCGGCGAAGGGGGTAAACCCCGGCACATTTATTACACATGTATTTGAGTCTAAATCAACTCGTCTGAGCGGTGTTTAGACAGAAAGTCAATTTTTTAACTGTTTTTAAGCGAGTTTCAGTACTACCCCTGATCTATAGACAGCTACAGTCATACGTGTATATGTAACAGGGGTCTGGGGGTCTGCCTACATCCGACTTAGGCCAGACCCCCCGGATGGCCCCCCGAGACAATTTTTCCCACCCCCTCTGATTTTTCTGGCAAAATCGCCTGTAAAAGAGCACTTTTTAGCTGTATTCTGTATTTCAGCCCAAATTAGCGATTTTTGACGATTCTTAGCCCAAAAATTGCGATTTTTTCGATTTTTGAGCGTTTTTTAATGCCCCCAACCCCCTCCCAAAATTTAGTCTCAGCCCCCAACCCCCTCCCCTTCGGTGGATGACCTGTTACATACTAGATGTATGGCTACAGTATGTATGATGACTTCAGCGTTCGTGCTGAGTGGCCAGGACTGGGCAGCTCGTCACTGGGCGACCAAAGTGACCCTGTACCAGGGTCCGAATCTGACGGAGGCGTTGACGAGAGTGCAACTGGATTGGTTGGCGGTTCGAGCCGACCTCACCGACCTGGCGCAACAGTACGCAGGGGCCATGCGTGACAGGTGGACCAATCTCAGTCGGAATTTGCCGGTTAGCCAGAGCAACTTCTCTTTAAACGACGTACAAATGGATAAATTGTTCCCCGTTGTTCTGATGCCATTTTAGAATAGTCATTTTTACCGTTCGCATATCGATTTGTATGGATTCTACCGCAAAAAAGTGTGCTAGAACTTTTAGAATTAGTTGAGAGCTGGTTTAGTGCCCCTATTGGCATGTTATCTTTGAATCTCTGGTAACACTGTATGACCATAGTTACTAGTAGAAATGTCATCTTTAATTGTTGTACAACTTTTGAACAAGTGCTAAATCATTTGTTTGCTCTGCGCATCATCTTTTGATCTGAAAGGATGTCATTAGTTTCACTTGGCACAATTTTTTGTATGCAGTTGAACTGCTTTGTCTGTTAAACGATTTGTTTTGATGCTGAACACGATTAAAACTTTTTCTCTTATAATATCGAAATTATAATAATAAAAATAATGTTCTGCACTTTGAAGAGAAGAAAACAACGACAGCAGCAACTGTAATTTGACAGTTCATGTGCATTCATGAATGAACTTTTATTGTACATATGGGAAGTTTCTTTGTCTCTAATTCATCGGTTCCGTGAATTTATTTCCATTTTTAATCTAGAGCGACCGAACATATTTTTCGGATCAGAACAGGACCTACAGTATACATTGTACAATCTGTATACGGACCTGTTCAGTCCATAATTCCCGAACCAAATCCAGTGATCATTCCATCTTCATCCAACAACTTGTCCAGTTGTTTGGATGACTCAGTCATGTAGTATCCCCAGTAGAGCACATTGAAGACAAAGAAGGAAGTGGGAAAGAGAATCTGACTCACTCTGTCCACCTTTTCTCCAGTCCACTCGTACTTGTTCCATCTCATCGGTGCTCGAAACAGAGCGCTGTACCTCCTTCTAGACAGGGCCAACTTTGCCTTCACATGAGTTTCGTACTGCGAACCAGCTACATTGCGTCTTCGTCTTAGCTGCGGCTTAGTGGCATCTTCTTGTGAGGCGCTTGGATCCGACAAAGCTCTCTGCTGTGTTTCGTTTTGTTGCCGAGAATTCGGGAATGACCGGTGACTACTGACGTACTCGTGCATGTTCTCCTTGTACTTGAGCACCTCTTCGTGACGTTTTCGCTCCTTATTGGCTAGCTTGTCAACGTGGCCAAGGATGGCTAATTCTATTAGCGTCAGAAATATGAATCCCATGCAGGAAAATATCCATACGTCCAGAGCTTTCACATAACTGACCTTGGGCAGGCTGCGGGCTACGTTGCCGTACTGAAAGCAAATTAAAACTGTTCAAAAGCATTACATACAACTCATAACTGCAGTATTGGACAGTTCACTACACTGCAGTACATACAGGCTGGGTCATTTATCTATCATCAGGCTGTGTTCATCAATCAATTTCGCTGAAATATTGACACCACATGATACTCTCAAGAATTTGGCTAAGGGGCCGTGTATAAACTACGTTGTTCAAAGAATCAAAATTTTGGACCACGTTTTTGGCTGACACTCCCCCCGACTGAACTTGGTGCTGTGTCAGACATTACAAAATCTTCAAAAAAATCGACATGACAGTGTAGAAGCTGTGAAAAAGAAACTTTATTTATTTAATAAATTCAGAGATTTTGAAACCGAAATTAGGGGTCTGAAACCCTGTTTAGATTCTTTAAAACCTGAACTACTGTATGGTACCCGGAACAGAACGGAACCCTATTTAGAGCTTAGAAACCCTAATTGGGGTTCTGACGAAACAAAGACATGAGCTCACATTTCTGCTGGGGGC
>JASANB010006179.1:0-50013 GCA_030248155.1 Sabatieria punctata
CACTATCTATTTGGCTCCAAGCAACTAAGTAACTAATCACTAACTAATTAACTAATTGACTCACACCTCACTCTCAAACTGATTCACCAAGTCACTAACTCACCAACTGCCTTATCAAGTTACTGGCTCACTACCTATTTGGCTCCAAGCAACTAAGTAATTAATCACTAATTAATCAATTAATTGACTCACACCTCACTCTCAAACTGATTCACCAAGTCACTACCCCACCATCTGACTTATGAACTTACAGGCTAACTATCTATTTGGCTCCAAGCCACTAAGTAACTAATCACTAATTAGTTAATTAATTGACTCACACCTCACTCTCAAACTGGTTCACCAAGTCACTACATCAGCAACTGACTTATGAACTTACTGGCTCACTATCTATTTGGCTCCAAGCAACTAAGCAACTAATCACTAATTAGTTAATTAATTGACTCACACCTCACTCTCAAACTGGTTCACCAAGTCACTACCTCAGCAACTGACTTATGAACTTACTGGCTCACAATCTATTTGGCTCCAAGCAACTAAGTAACTAATCACTAATTAGTTAATTAATTGACTCACACCTCACTCTCAAACTGATTCACAAAGTCACTAACTCACCAACTGCCATATCAACTTGCTGCCTCACTATCTATTTGGCTCCAAGCAACTAAATAACAAATCACTAATTAATTAATTAATTAATTAATTAATTGACTCACACCTCACTCTCAAACTGATTCACCAAGTCACTAACTCACCAACTGCCTTATCAAGTTACTGGCTCACTACCTATTTCACTCGAAGCAACTAAGTAACTAATCACTAATTAGTTAATTAATTGACTCACACCTCACTCTCAAACTGATTCACAAAGTCACTAACTCACTAACTACCTTATAAAGTTGCTGGCTCACTATCTATTTCACTCCAAGCAACTAAGTAACTAATCACTAATTAGTTAATTAATTGACTCACACCTCACTCTCAAGCTGGTTCACCAAGTCACTAACTCACCAACTGCCTTATCAAGTTACTGGCTCACTACCTATTTGGCTTCAAGCAACTAAGTAACTAATCACTAACTAATTAATTAATGGACTCACACCTCACTCTCAAACTGATTCACCAAGTCACTAACTCACTAACTGCCTTATAAAGTTACTGGCTAACTATCTATTTCACTCCAAGCAACTAAGTAACTAATCACTAATTAATTAATTACTTAATTAATTGACTCACACCTCACTCTCAAACTGATTCACCAAGTCACTACCCCACCATCTGACTTATGAACTTACTGGCTCACTATCTATTTGGCTCCAAGCAACTAAATAACAAATCACTAATTAATTAATTACTTAATTAATTGACACACACCTCACTCTCAAACTGATTCACCAAGTCACTACCCCACCATCTGACTTATGAACTTACTGGCTCACTATCTATTTGGCTCCAAGCAACCAAGTAACTAATCACTAATTAATTAATTAATTGACTCACACCTCACTCTCAAACTGATTCAACAAGTCACTAACTTACCAACTGCCTTATCAAGTTACTGGCTCACTACCTGTTTGGCTCCAAGCAACTAAGTAACTAATCACTAATTAATTAACTAATTGACTCACACCTTACTCTCAAACTGATTCACCAAGTCACTAACTCACTAACTGCCTTATAAAGTTACTGGCTCACTATCTATTTCACTCCAACCAACTAAATAACAAATCACTAATTAATTAATTACTTAATTAATTGACACACACCTCACTCTCAAACTGATTCACCAAGTCACTACCCCACCATCTGACTTATGAACTTACTGGCTCACTATCTATTTGGCTCCAAGCAACCAAGTAACTAATCACTAATTAATTAATTAATTGACTCACACCTCACTCTCAAACTGATTCAACAAGTCACTGACTCACTAACTGCCTTATAAAGTTACTGGCTCACTATCTATTTCACTCCAAGCAACTAAGTAACTAATCACTAATTAATTAATTACTTAATTAATTGACACACACCTCACTCTCAAACTGATTCAACAAGTCACTAACTCACTAACTGCCTTATAAAGTTACTGGCTAACTATCTATTTCGCTCCAAGCAACCAAGTAACTAATCACTAATTAATTAATTAATTAATTGACTCACACCTCACTCTCAAACTGATTCACCAAGTCACTAACTCACCAACTGCCTTATCAAGTTACTGGCTCACTACCTATTTGGCTCCAAGCAACTAAATAACAAATCACTAATTAATTAATTACTTAATTAATTGACACACACCTCACTCTCAAACTGATTCACCAAGTCACTACCCCACCATCTGACTTATGAACTTACTGGCTCACTATCTATTTGGCTCCAAGCAACCAAGTAACTAATCACTAATTACTTAATTAATTGACTCACACCTCACTCTCAAACTGATTCAACAAGTAACTAACTCACTAACTGCCTTATAAAGTTACTGGCTAACTATCTATTTCACTCCAAGCAACTAAGTAACTAATCACTAATTAATTAATTAATTGACTCACACCTCACTCTCAACCTGGTTCTCCAAGTCACTAACTCACTAACTGCCTTATAAAGTTACTGGCTAACTATCTATTTCACTCCAAGCAACTAAGTAACTAAGTAACTAATCACTAATTAATTAATTAATTGAC
Source organism: Sabatieria punctata (assembly GCA_030248155.1). Taxonomy (NCBI): domain Eukaryota; kingdom Metazoa; phylum Nematoda; class Chromadorea; order Araeolaimida; family Comesomatidae; genus Sabatieria; species Sabatieria punctata. The sequence goes on from JASANB010006179.1 coordinate 2,685, forward strand.
TCACACCTCACTCTCAAACTGATTCAACAAGTCACTAACTCACTAACTGCCTTATAAAGTTACTGGCTAACTATCTATTTCACTCCAAGCAACTAAGTAACTAATCACTAATTAATTAATTAATTGACTCACACCTCACTCTCAACCTGGTTCACCAAGTCACTAACTCACTAACTGCCTTATAAAGTTACTGGCTAACTATCTATTTCACTCCAAGCAACTAAGTAACTAATCACTAATTAATTAATTAATTGACTCACACCTCACTCTCAACCTGGTTCATTAAGTCACTAACTCACTAACTGCCTTATAAAGTTACTGTAACTATCTATTTCACTCCAATCAACTAAGTAAGTAATCACTAATTAATTAATTAATTGACTCACACCTCACTCTCAAACTGATTCAACAAGTCACTAACTCACTAACTGCCTTATAAAGTTACTGGCTAACTATCTATTTCACTCCAAGCAACTAAGTAACTAATCACTAATTAATTAATTAATTGACTCACACCTCACTCTCAAACTGATTCAACAAGTCACTAACTCACTAACTGCCTTATAAAGTTACTGGCTAACTATCTATTTCACTCCAAGCAACTAAGTAACTAATCACTAATTAATTAATTAATTGACTCACACCTCACTCTCAAACTGATTCACCAAGTCACTAACTCACCAACTGCCTTATCAAGTTACTGGCTCACTACCTATTTGGCTCCAAGCAACTAAATAACAAATCACTAATTAATTAATTACTTAATTAATTGACACACACCTCACTCTCAAACTGATTCACCAAGTCACTACCCCACCATCTGACTTATGAACTTACTGGCTCACTATCTATTTGGCTCCAAGCAACCAAGTAACTAATCACTAATTACTTAATTAATTGACTCACACCTCACTCTCAAACTGATTCAACAAGTAACTAACTCACTAACTGCCTTATAAAGTTACTGGCTAACTATCTATTTCACTCCAAGCAACTAAGTAACTAATCACTAATTAATTAATTAATTGACTCACACCTCACTCTCAACCTGGTTCTCCAAGTCACTAACTCACTAACTGCCTTATAAAGTTACTGGCTAACTATCTATTTCACTCCAAGCAACTAAGTAACTAATCACTAATTGATTAATTAATTGACTCACACCTCACTCTCAAACTGATTCAACAAGTCACTACCTCACTAACTGCCTTATAAAGTTACTGGCTAACTATCTATTTCACTCCAAGCAACTAAGTAACTAATCACTAATTAATTAATTAATTGACTCACACCTCACTCTCAAACTGATTCACCAAGTCACTACCCCACCATCTGACTTATGAACTTACTGGCTCACTATCTATTTGGCTCCAAGCAACCAAGTAACTAATCACTAATTACTTAATTAATTGACTCACACCTCACTCTCAAACTGATTCAACAAGTCACTAACTCACTAACTGCCTTATAAAGTTACTGGCTAACTATCTATTTCACTCCAATCAACTAAGTAAGTAATCACTAATTAATTAATTAATTGACTCACACCTCACTCTCAACCTGGTTCACCAAGTCACTAACTCACTAACTGCCTTATAAAGTTACTGGCTAACTATCTATTTCACTCCAATCAACTAAGTAAGTAATCACTAATTAGTTAATTAATTAATTAATTGGCCCACACCTCACTACCACCTCACTACCACCTCACTCACTATCTAACTGGCCTAAATTAACTAATAATTACCTAACTAACTGACTAACTAATTAGCTAATTATTCTAGCTCTCAAATTAATTAACTGGCTCACGCACTACCTCACCTATACTCACACAAATTAGCATATAAAACTGCACAAATTTGGTACCATTTCATAACAACAGTCTGAGTAGTAGCCCCATATCAGAGTGATTTCTCAGTATCATAGAATGGATCAAGTTCTGATTTCATGGAGCTTCTACCCAGACTGTTTCTCACAATATCTCTAGAATGACAATTCAGTGCAAAATGTAAGATGAATTCTGGCTTGTTCATTTTCAATTGATTTCTATTTCAGTTTTACTGATTTCGAGATTTAGAGATTTCTAAAGTTCTATTCAACAGTATTTAAGCCAAAATTCATATTAGCCAAAGAACGCACCCCAGGTGTGGCTGAGCTTTGGCTGGCCTCGAAGTTCCGCCTCATTGGTGCTCTCTTTAACCAGCTGTTCATTGCTCTGTTCTTGTCCATTCCTGGCCATCTTGTCATCTGTGACAGGCTGATCCAGTGTGTTCCTGAAATCAATGGATTTAGTCTCTAAATCGTTACTCTGGCTAAGATGACTTACTTTCCCTGCTCCTCCATGGTGGCCACCAAGTTTACCTTCAGGTTGGCCATTTTCCTCGAATTCCTTTGTCTGATGTTGGAGTTGTTGGATAAAAATTGAATGAATCTTATAGAATTAAGGAGAAAGTTGAGCCGTCGTCAGTCTGGTCATTAACTGTATTCGACAGTGAAGAGTTGTTGGTAAGCGGGTTGCTTGGGCACAAATGGATGGCATCTTCCATCCGTCTTCTGGACAAAAGGAAGCAGACATCTTGCGAAGCACTAAGTGCACTTTTATTTCCTCTCATTAGACTCTGAAACCACCCAAGCGAGCAAAGTTTTTATTTATTTCCATGTTCTTGTGTGCATGTGATAAGCAAAATTTGCAAGCTAACAGACTACACGGACATTTTGTTCAGTTGGGCAGTAGGAAACAATTTCTCTTAGTAACTGGCCTTACCTAAATCTGCTCAAACACCGCATAACCACTGCAATTTAAAAGTGTATCTTCTTGATTAAGTACTGTATGCGTTCGTTCCTGTTTCATATTTAGCACATTTATTGTACTAAGATGTGTGTTTAGAGTTTTGCAGGCGAGTAAAAAAGATTGATTCTTCATTGTGTGGAAGCGCTAATCCTTCTGATGACGCTACCACGGACGCGAACCGTACTTTAGTCATACAATGGCGCAGCAAAATAGCAAAGCTAATATGTAAACAGCGCACACGGACTTACCATACAGGTGCGGCGAAAGGAACGAACTAGCAGAAGTTGCCTTCTTTGCCCTAATATTAGTTGGAATCCTAACTAACTAGAAATTTCAAGGCAAACCATAACAAAGGCATAAGTTTGTGTAATGGATCGCACTGGAAGCGAAGGTTTTCCTTTTCGGCCAGCTGGGAGCCCCGGTGTGCTCATTCTATATTTCATTAAAAAATCGGTATGGTATGGGCGAAGGTTGCGTGAATTAGCGTTTCATTTATAGAACACTTTTCGTTTAGAGGCACAGTCCTGTGGATTGAACACTGGTGGCGAAGGATAAGCGAAAGTAGATACATATTGTTGATAGTTGCGAGACAAGCCTAGTCACGTAGCAAAATTAATACTTATCTTTCAGAAATGTTACCTCAAAATTATAGTTACGATTTTGCCATACTGCTAATCGCGGTTCCATTTGGACCCCAATATTTCTAATTGTGCTTGATCTGCAGGCATGGCAATCGTCCACCGATCCGCACCTGGGGTCTGATGTACATCTCTGCGCATGAATGTTGTAGCAACTTCTCTAAATTCACCATTTATTAAAGTCCCCACTATGAAGCCAAGCGCAGTTTCGTTCATGAGAAGGCTTTGTACGTTCCTGTCAATGTAGGAATAGTAGCACATGTTTACGGAACAAAAGGGTGCTGAACAACAGAAGCTATTAGGTCGATCGGCTTCTTTAAACACTAATTTACGCATCGATTTTGCAACCAAGTTCGAAAACATGCAATCAACTGTAAAAAAGTATAAAAAATGTAGTAATTACATGTGTGTGATCAGAATAAAGATCTGCGAATTGGAGGCAGTTGTGTAATACTACATTCGGCAGTATTAGCTTCTTTTGGAGTCGGGGTGCTTACCTAGATTCATTAAGAAAAGTTGGCGCGCATACAAATCGCCTCCCTAGAAAAACGGAAACGGTACAGAGGTGCGGTGCGATTTGGTACACAGTGGTACAACAAGTTTTTCTTGTTTTCCAATGTCTCTCTAATCGCCTCCTTGAAAGTAGGAAAGTTGGAAAATCGCAAGTCACACCATAAGAGAAAGGAAATAAACAGTACTAAGTGCAACTGAAGAAAATTAGCGCAACAGCTCGCGCTGGAAACAATTGCTTATCTCAAAATTGTTTACTCAATAAGTCGAATTAGTGCATGTAAGTGCTTAGCTTAACTGCTGTTAGAATTAGTGTTCTGACGATATCAAAAGTTGTCGATGTTCGACATCGATATCGATATTTATAGTTATGCAAGAAAATCAGAAAATTTGAAAGAGCCAACTGCTTCGCTGCTTATCAGTCAAGCACTGATGCAATCAGCCATCGGATATCAGTACATACATGTAGTTGGGGGGAATGGGAGGGTATTTCCCCCCACAGGCCCGATTTTCGGAGAAAATTCCCCCCCAGCCGGATTCTGGGGGGGAATTTTTTGAAACCCTATTTTGGGTTTGTAAACCTGCAAACAGGGTTCCAGAAGCCCTGATTAGGGTTTCAGAAACCCAACTTGGGTTCCGGAGCCCTAGTTTGGGTTTCTGGAGGGCCGAAATAGGGTTCCGGAACCCTAATTTGGGTTACTGAAACCCTAAATAGGGTTCCCGAACCCTAATTTGGGTTTCTGTAGGGCCGAAATAGGGTTCCGGAACCCTAACTTGGGTTACTGAAACCCTAAATAGGGTTCCGGAACCCTAATTTGGGATTCTGGAGGGCCGAAATAGGGTTCCGGAACCCTAATTTGAGTTACTGAAACTATTTAGGGTTTCAGTAACTCAAATTAGGGTTTCTGGAGGCCCAAAATAGGGTTCTGGAACCCTAGTTTGGGTTTAAAAATCTCTAAAGAAGGTTCCAGAAATGCATTTTAACCAGTGTTGTGCCTGCTCAAATTTCTAAAACTCGGTAAGTATTCAGTAAGTAAATCCAGATTTTTTGGAATTCGGTAAGTATGAGTAAGTACTGGGTTTTTCAAAGAAAACCCGGTAAGTACTCAGTAAACAATTCAGTAAACTCGGTAAAACCTTCAACATTCCAGAAGTATGTTAGAATTTATCTGAAAATCTTTCCTGATATAGCTTTTAGCTACTGAAATTTTTAATCGTGTTTTGCGTCATTTTACATGATTTATTTTACTAATGAGCATGGTTGGAACGCCTTACAACATGCACACAATACATAGTATAGTAGTGACCAAAAGCTCTGGTATCTAGCTTTAGATGAAAAGCCTGGAAAATTGGTAAGTGAAAATTTGTTCTAATTTTCATCATTTCCCCACAGTTCAGACCGATGAAAAAATGTCAATCAAAGTATAGCTAATAGTAGTAGATATAGTTCCTAATCCTAACCTAAATACCGAGTCTTTGCATCTGATTATAGCAATTCTACTGCGCAAACAAAGTTATGGTTATACAAGCCGTGAAAATCGCAAAAAAATCGCAAAACTAAGTGCTTTTTGTTGCGAGTAGATAGATAAATGAAGGAAAACCTATATTATTTACTACACACATGCGACAAGCTACCTATTGCAGAAGCTTTTACTCAGTAAACAACTCAGTAAATTACCGAGTACTGAGTTTACCGAATTATTTTTCTAATTGAGTAATTCAAAATTGAAACTCGGTATTCAGTAAGTAAAATTAAGAAAAATTTTTACCGGTAAGTAAAAGTACTTACTGTAATTCAAAATAACTAAGTACCGAGTAACTTTTACTCAGTAAATTTACCGGGAACAACACTGATTTTAACTGTATTATGTCGAATAAAATGGGTTTTTTTGCACGTTTTAAAGCAAAATTAGCTTTTTTTGCACATTTTAAATTAAAAATAAGGTTTTTTCCACGTTTTACAGCAAAAATAGGGTTTTAAACGGAATTTTTGCACTTCAGACAGGATTTTTACCCCATTTTTAGTCCTCAAAACCCTGTTTTGAGCCCAAAAAAAGGTCGCTGAAACCCACTTTTGGACACCAAAAAAAGTCGCTGAAACCCCCTTTGGGCATAGCCCTGAAACCCTATTTTGGATCAGAAAAATTCCCCCCCCCAGCCTAAAACCCAGCTACATGTATGATCAGTAAGTAGAGAATCACAGAAAAGATACAGGCCTTCTGAAGTCCTTCAATGAAAAAGTTGACCCCATCAGGCCGATGCCCTACCCTAATTAGGCATAAATGAGCTCAGGCAGAATAGCGGATTTTAACTTATTTTAATCACGAGTAAGCCATAAAAACCTTGATTTTAGTAAAAAAATCGGAATTTTTTGCTTACCATCGTTTCAAATACCCATCAGCCGGCGGCAACCCCTCAGGATTTGAAAATTTACCGGCCCTCAGCTGAAAAACTAGCCCATGTCTGCTTCTGCCATCCTGCTTCAAGTGTGCGGAGTTAGCTGCTCTTCAGTGTTGCTGCACCATTTTAGAACGTAGGCGTTGCTGTCTGAAAGCTGAGAATGCCAAGAAATTGGTGATTCTGAGAGCTACATTGTATGAGGCCACAGTTAGGTTTTGACTATACCCATTGATTTCTGAGTTGTCCACGAAAAACTGTTATATTTTGCTGTTCGAGAGAAATAAAGTTGGTGTCAGTTTTGTTTTTTCCTACTTTTTCTGTACAAAAAATATCGAAAATATCGATGCAAAATATCGCGATATCGATATCGATATTGGAAAAAGGGTCGATATATCGACTTTTCGATATCGATATCGATATATCGTCGGAACCCTAGTTAGAATACATACCTGTGCAGCTAAAATGAGGGAATCAGATGAGATGCACGCACGCAGGAAAAGCACACACGAAAACTCCGCAATCACAGCCATTTGACTTTGAGGTTCCAGTTTCTTTCTGAGCCTTTTTCGAGTCGAGAAAGATAACCTACCACAAACACCTCCGACCATTCTTTACAGATGGTGCAACGGAAGGAGGATTCACGTTCAGAGAACGTCGCCGAGTTGCCGGCGTTACCGATATGCAAAGTTTTTGCACCTGGTGATATTGGTTGTTCTTGTGCATGTTTTCCTAATTTCCAAATTGTAGGGAAGCATTTACCATTTTCCAGATTTTCCATTTTCCTACTTTCCAACTTCTTGGGGAGGCGATTTCTGCCCGCCCGAGAAAAGTTTATGATAATGGTATTTTAGTTAGAAAAGAAAGAAATGTTACCGTTTGGTGTCCTCAGTCGCACAATAGTCACAGCCACTAGACTCTTGTCCTCAATCACCGGTTCTGTTCCGCCAACCAGAACGCGTCTTGGCCCGGACCACAGGTCTTCCACCAAAAAACTTAGCCCTAATCGGTTCGACCAACTGCTGCTTCAACTGGAACAGAGACCGAAGTGCTCTCGCGAGTTGGCACAACTAGTCAAAGAGACTCGCCACAAACCAGGGTTGCCAGGTTTCAAAGGCAGTTCACTCCTAGAAATGCCCTAAAAAAACTCCTAGAAACTCCTAAAAATTTTAAAAAATCCTAGAAAAAACTCCTAAATTTTAAACCACCTAAAATTTGGCAGACGAATTTTTTTCAGTAGAATTTCGTGAGCCAAGCAGGTTAGCAGTGATGTATTCAGCATTTTTCAGAGGATGAAAACTTTGGAAGTCGTCAGTGTGAGAAAATTTTGAAAATTAGCCTTCAAAAATGCATTTAAACGGCCTTCTGAGCATAAACTGCACAGTTGTAGTACGTAATTCATTCGTTTCTCCTATATTTCATGAATTTTTTCTCCCTACCTCCTTTGCAAACGGGTTGTACCCACCAGAACCCTCCTGAATACGCCACTACAGTTTACTACCAAAGTAAAGTGTAAACAGGTTTAAAAATGCTTTGAAATCGTTCGATGTCAGTCAATCTGAATCAATTTTGAAAAAATTCTGCCTTTAGCCTATGAGTTAGTTAGGATTTTTTCATTCCTATCCGTCGAATCTTATATAACTCCAGACAAAACAGAGGTATTACAGGTGCAAGGCTAGCTGAATCATCAATTTAAGTTTTAGCTACTGCGATCCGATCCGATCCGATATATTGGGGGGGGGCCTGTACGGCCCTATGATCAGACCAACATGTCCATTTCATTACCCCATATCATCTCTCTTCATTTCGGATACTATCACCAACACAAGGCTCAACCAGCCTTGGGGGATATCTAGCGGTTAGGTATACCCGAGGCTTTAATCAACCTCAGGAGGTCCCTAACGGTTACATCGCTCAGGTCCTGGGTGGTAAGATATCTACTGCCCAGAATAGCTTGTCTACGTCCAGCCAATGCATCACATTCTGTGACCAAATGTTCAGGCGTTTCCTCCTCCTCTAAGCAAAATGAGCATGTTGGATCATCCACCAAGCCCATGATGCTGAGATGTCTATTAAGGTTACTACTGTGTCCAGTTAACCAACCGACCACCAGTTTCAGTTCCCTTCTACTAAGACTAAGTAATTCTCTGGTCACCACCAATCTGGGTCCCAGAATGAACTGCTTAGATTGCCTACAGTCGGTTCGTAGATCCCAGGCAGTTTGCAGCTGGTTCTTTGCCCAACTTCTTAAATCTGTCCTCACTTTCCTAACTGAGATGCCAAGGGCCGGTTCCGGCCCTATAAGTGGCAACTCAGCAGCTGCCAAGCTAGTCGGTCAGCCTGATCATTTCCCTCCACTTCCGAGTGTCCAGGTACCCACATCAGCTGTAGCTTCTTACGAAGCGCCAGTCGTTGTAGTTCCCTAACACACTCTGCAACCAACTTAGAGTTGACGCGTGGAGATACTATTGCTCTTAGAGCTGCTTGACTATCTGAGCAAATACAGATCTTCTGCTCTAGACAGTTAACTAATCCAGGAGTCCTGGCGCAGTTCAGTATAGCATAGACCTCCGCCTGGAAAACTGTTGCATACTTTCCCAGGGGAAAGGAATCCTCTACCCCCAGTCTCTGTATAAATACTCCTGCTCCCGAATTCTCTAAACCTGTTAACCTGGAACCATCCGTATAACAGTAGAGAGTGTCGGTTGCATTAGGAGTATTACCCTGCCAGACCTCCCTACTCGGGAAGTCGACCTGATATTTCTTATCAAACACGTAATTGGGTAGTTGTTGGTCACTTGGGAATTGGTACAGTGGCGATAAATCGCACAATTGTGCCCAAACACTACAATGACCACGACCTACCCTGTGCCACTGCATAGTACTTTTAAGTCTGTAGCAGGTCGCCATCGCTTCCACTTGAATCCAAGTGTGTAGCGGTGGAAGACACAACAGAACTTCCATTGCTGCTGTGGGTGTTGTTTGTAGAGCCCCTGTTATGCATAGACACGCCAGTCGTTGTAAACGGCCCAGCTGTGCTTTTGCGCATTCCAGGTTTGTCCGTTTCCACCACACCACAGCAGCAAAAGCTATCATAGGTCTAATGGTCACAACATAGAGCCACTTGACCACCTTAGGAGACAGTCCCCAATTCTTCCCAACAGCTCGTTTGGCTTGACAGAAAGCTGCTCTGGCCTTGGAGCATCTGGTTTCAAGGTGAACTGCCCAATCTAACCGGGAGTCCAAATAGACTCCCAGATATTTTACTCGCTTTACTAACTGGAGCCGCTTCCCATAGATCTTAGGGAGCTTAAGCCCAGTTAGCAGCCGTTTCCTTGTGAAAAGGATCAGCTCTAACTTGTCCAGCTGTACGGCCAGACCTTCTTCTTCACACCATCCTTGGACAACCGTAAGTGCCCTCTGCATGAGGTCACATACAGTGTCCAAGAATTTCCCTACCACGAGAACTACTCCATCATCCGCGTAGCCCAGCGCATAAAACGATGAGTCGTTTAGACGCACCAACAGGCTATCAGCAAGGAGTATCCAAAGTAGGGGAGATAAAACCCCTCCTTGTGGACATCCCCTGCGCGTATTGATGGATCTGCTGCTGCTGATCTGGAAAATAGCTACTGCGTTAGCCAAGTCAATCATTAATCTATCGCGAAATTTGTCCGCTACAACAAAGTAGACCGCAATGCAAACATGACACATTTGGATAAGAACAAGACAAAGATCAGTTCACACGACATAAGATTGCCAAAAATCAGTTTCTAGCTAGCAACGGGTGATTTTTGAGAGAAAACCAGCAATATGAAGAGACATGAAGCTGAAAATCCTAAAAAAATCCCAGAAAAATCCTAAAAATCAAAAACTCCGACCCAGATTCTAAAAACTCCCAGAAAAACCTCCTAACTCCAATCTAAAAATTTTCCTCCAATCCCAAATCAAAAACTCCTAGATCTAGGAGGAAAAGTCCTAACCTGGCAACCCTGCCACAAACACCTCCAAATAGACGTCACTCACTCTCGCAAGGTCTGCGGTTACTTTTGTGAGCGCTTGAGACAGCAAGAGAGCTTTCGCAGTGGCAGAACCTTTCGCAGTGACCTGATAAACCTTCTACAGTTGCACTTGAACTTTGGCTTAGATCTGAGCTCAGATCACAGCTCCTGGCTAGATGACACACTCCTGAGCAGTTGCGAGAGGTTCTCGTTGGAGGATTACTTCGCCTTTGTAGAGGCGTTGGCTCGTCTTCCCTCCCTGGTACTGAGACTGCACCAACTGGCTGCACAAGCACAGAGTCATCTGGTGTCTAAGAGAGTCACCAATTTACAGTTGGTGCGCTTTCTGTGCAGTTGGACAGACAGAGACAGACTGACTCCTCTGAGCTCTGTCAACTCTGAGACGCTCAATGTCTGGTTCGATTCCACCTTATCTAGGTGAGTTGTGTTATAGTTTTAGAACTTTATGTACCTTTGGGTGTTGCCACTGCCCGCCAGCGGATAGGCTTGCGAAACCTAGTGAAAAGTTCTTAAAGACCAGACATGGGAAAGGGGGGCTGAAGTAGGTTGGCGCCCCCTCAGGCTCAGCTCTGACCATCCCCCCTCAGCCGCCCGCTACCTCCCCCTCAGGAACTTTTTGGAAGAATTTTGTATAAAAATTATGACAAAAATATGCCTGGAATAGGTGTAAATGAGCTCAGAATAGCTTATTTTAGTTTATTGTAATGAAAAATAAGCCAAAAAACCTTGATGTTAGCCAAAAATCGTTTTTTTTGCCTTACCACCCCCTCAGCCCCCTCAGGGATTGAAAACTCTAACCCCCCCTCAGCCGAAATGTTAGCCCATGTCTGTTAAGGACCGTCCTAAGTTTTCTTTAAGTGAAGATATTTCACCCACTTTTTAGACCAATAAATGGCATACAAAGCAAGTAGAGAGAGGGAGAGAGATGGGATTGGTGCGCTGTTTTTGGCTTTGTTTTTTATAGTGTGGAGTCGTCCCTAAACTGCGATCTTTATAGGGGTGGGGGTAGAGATGTGCACGGGCACCTTTTTCCGGCCCGGCCTGGCGGGCCGATCAGGTGAGGCATGCCCGGCCCGCCATGCCCGACGGGCATCAAAATCGGGCCCGGCCCGGCCCGGGGGGCCTGAAAATGGTGGCTGGCCTGGGCCGCCCAAAATCCGGCCCGGCCCTGTCCGGCCCGTTAATTTTGCTTTGTCTTACTAAATTTTTGACAATTTGCCATGAATTTTCAGACTAAAAGCTAAATTTCATGTTAAGCTTTGGAAATTGGCATTATAACAGCGAATTTCAAATTTATGCTTGTTTTTAATTAGAGTGCGAACTGGTATTGGGTTTGTTTTGTTTTTCAGGAATTGGATATTGCGGTTTTTTGTTATTGATAATGATACACAATGTAGTAATACCATACAAGGTACTGTACATTACATGCCCAGGGCAGTGGGGGTCGTTGACACCCTTTTTAAAGCCAGAGGCGGAAGCTCAACCCTATAAATCAAAGTGTGCACTTGAATCTATAAGCCTGAGCTCCAAATTGAGGCTTTAAAATTAAATTGGTCGACAGGTGGGGTAAAGGCTTGTGTACGAACGGCACCAAGGCTGAAATTACTGTTAAAATAATTCTACGTTAGAACGGCGCGTATTTTGAATTCATTTGGGGCAATGCTAAGCTAATCAAGGTGTTCTTTTTTGTATTCCGCTGTTCTTTATACATGCCCGACGGGCATCAAAATCGGGCCCAGCCCGGCCCGGCCTGGGGGGGGCTTGAAAATGGTGCCCGGCCGGCCCATCCAGGGTTTCTAAGCAGTCAAAGGTGTAGGGTAGGCGGAAATATAATTGTGTGCTGCAGAATGTATTGTGTGAGCTAAAATTTTCTTTACTTTGGGAAAATAAAGGGAAAGGGGCCGGCGGTTGGGGGAGGGGGGTGGGGGGGGGGGGGGGGGGGGGGGGGGAGAAAGTTAGGGGGGGCACTAAAAAACGCTCAAAAATCGAAAAAATCGCAATTTTTCGGCTAAAAATTGCCAAAAATCGCTAATTTGGGCTGAAATACAGCTAAAAAGTGCTGTTTTGCAGGCGATTTTGGCAATTTTTGTGCGTGAAATTGTAAAAAATTGCAAAAATTTGCTCGAAAATTTACTTGCCAGAAAAATCGGAGGGGGGGGTCGGTGAAATCGTCTCGGGGGGGGGGGGGGGGGTCCCCATCCGGGGGGGTCTGGCCTATTTCGGGTGGGGGGCCGACCCCCCCCCAGACCCCCCCTGTTTCATGTATGCTTTGGAATCCAAAAGTGGGTTTTCAGGTTCCCCAAAAAATCCGCTGGGGAGATTTTTGCTGAAAAAATCGGGCTTGGGGCCGTCCCCTTTTACCCCCCCCCCCAACGACATGTATGCTCCGAACGGTCCTAATGGAGTTTTTTGCTGATTGGTTCGATTTTTCTAATGCTGCAAGTTTTTAGCTTTTTTGTAATGAAAATGTCAAGAATTTACTTGCAGCTTTAATTTGAGCACACGGATCTTGTAACGCTTGGTCTCACCTGAAAGAGCGCACCATCACCGATCGATTTGTTGTTTGTTTTTTTTTGGCTGGCGGCGACCAACCAATTGATCGGCCATTATGCTCTCTTCAAATTTGAGAGCGAGAGCTCAATGATCCATCCGCGCAGACTAAAGCTGGTAGTGAATTCCGTTTTTAATGACCTGTGTGGTCAAAGGACTTAGTTTAGGCTGGACTCATTCACCCAGAAGCAAATTAGTTGGTGCGCCTCAGCACTGGTCAGAGAAGCTGCTCAACCGCCGTCTGAGTGGTGCGCCGCCCTGACCGACCGTCTCTCAGTTCTGCTAGTTAAAGAGAGAATAGCTGAAAGTTGCTGTGTCAATGTGCTGTGTGCAGTGACTGAAATCGATGAGCTCATACAAAACCAATCACAGCTGGTACAGAAACTGTTCGCCCAGTACTGTCAAGCCATCCGTTCACAGTTGAAGCAAAGCAACTTTGACCTTTACAGTCTCTGTTCTGTCGTCTCCTCTATGACTGTGTTGTGCAGAAGAGGAACGGTCAACTACAAACCCAGTCAGGAGTTCTGGAACTGTTTCTGGCAGCTCACTCAGTACCGACTGGAGGAGTTGGACACTGGCCAGTTGTTGCAGCTGCTGGAGGCTGTGGTTCTGTTTAAGCTGGAGCCGGAGCAGTTCTGGTTTGAGCAGCTGTTGGATGTGGTTAGACTTCAGCAGGACTCAGCTATGGCTGCTCACTTTATTTGTTCGCTGTGTCAACTACCTTCCAGTGTCCTGGAGGTTTGGGACGCTAGTGATGTTAGGTAGGAAGGCAGACACTTCGTTAGGGGCCATCCATAAACTACAACGTTCAAAAATTATAATTTTTGCACCCCCTGACGTTTTTAGTACAATCCCCTAAAAACCAAGAACCTTTTTGGCTGACACCCCCCGGCAACTAAACCTAGTGCTGGGTGCGACCTTTAAAAGTATAGAATTACATGCAATTAGTACTCGTTAAAGATAAAGGGGAGGGGGTTTGGTCAGGTAGGGTGTCGCGGGCGTTTTCGACATTTTCTGACGTTCAACTAACCACCCCCGCCTCTTTCTGAACGTGGTAGTTTATATGGAGGGCCCCATACATGTACTAGGGGGGGGTTTGGGGGGGGGGGTTACCCCCCCTGCTGGAAAGGCCAAACTCCCCCTCACCCCCCCCCCACCCCCCCCCCCCCCGAGACAGGTTAAGGGACCCCTCCCCCTGACCAAAAAATACAAGTACTAGTAGTGGCTCCAGTATTAACAAACTGGGTCAGAAATCACTAATTTTTAGCCTAAAATTCACTTGAAAAGCCTTTGGAAACCGAATTTGGCGTTTCCACTGCTGATATTTAAGAAAAATCGGTGTTTTTGGAAGCTCTTTTTGTCATTTTTTGCTTGTTTTTAGCTTTAAAACGCTATTTGGCAGCTTAAAATAGCGATTTTTAGCGTCCTTACTGAGAAAAACGTGCTAAAAACGCATTTCTAGGCGTTTTGGAGCTTTTTGAAATTTGGGACCCCCCACCTGGGCGAAACCCCCCCTCGACCCCCCACCTGAGGAAAACCCCCCCCCTACCCCCCTCCCCCCAGGTCGGCCCGGAGCTGTTACATGTATGGAGGGCCCCTTACTGTTGTCCACTTGTGTTGACTGATAATAGTGTGTTAATTTCAGACACTTGCTAAGTGTTTGGCGGAGGGGACTGAACACTTTGACTCTACAACAGTTGTTGCTGGTTCTCTACTCGATAACCCGTTGCAATTACGTGCCAGTCTCTCAGCTACTGATCGATTTCTTTGACTCTCACTTCTGGCTGACTGTTGAGCGAGCCACGTGGCCTGATGGCTCGATCGATGCCGAGCATTTGGAGTTGATTTCTAAAATATCCGATCATATTGAAGTGCCTGAGAACGTGTTGAGTCGATTTGAAGATACGAGAATAAATTAATAGCATGGTCTGCTTAGTATTTGTAGGTAAGGATTACTTATACTTCAACTTCGCCTTGCACATCGACTGAATACACTAAATAGAAAGGTTTGGATTGATGGATTGTCCGTGCGGGGCCGTTGTTGTAGCCCCTGCGTTACGCAAGCAATGCTGCAGGCCGATCGGGCACACCCACATCCTGCCCTTCCTTCGCTACTAGCTTAAACACATGCTCGGTGTCAGTCTGGGCGGGTCTCAGTGTAGCTGTCTTCGTTCCCGTATGTCCCAACACGTGGTTTGCTATTGTAGGTTTAAGTGCTTAGGCAACTCCGGTCGGTTCCCACTTACCTACTCATTGTCACCAGTAGGGCCCGACCGGATACAAATTTCTACCGGATCCGGATATGCCCATGTCCGGCCGGATCCGATATGCCGGATATCATTGATCAACTTAAAATTTTTTAGAATGCAATAAACGACATACATACATTTCTTTGTTCTATAGCAGCTGATTCAAAACAACATCTAATAATTGTAGTTCAAAGAACGCAAGTTATACTTGTTAAACAACAACATTTCTACATTTTCGGGCTTCAGAGAGGAGCGATCGCCTTCTGAAATCGTGCCAGCAGTCTTAAATGTTCACTCGCTAGTAGACCTAATTCATAGTACTACAAACTACAAACTACATATTTTCGGCGATTATAACGTCATCAAGACTACAAATTAACTAAGACTACATATTATTTTGGCTAACTACAAATTGACTACAAACCACTTTTTCATAATTTGCGAATTTATAGTCAATTTGTAGTCATTTTTCTTGGAAATTTTCCGATTTTTTAATGTAATCATATAAATTGAGTCCCCAATCGGCCTTTGAGCTGTCTTGAGCTTTTGATAAGCTAACCAAATGCCAAGAATGAAGCTATTTCTTATGTAAACTGTTAGAAAGATCGTTATTCCAATTTTCCCGCTTTTTTTACCCGTATTAATTTTCAAAGAAAGGAGACCACATGATTGATTTTTGCACATTCGTTCGTGTTTTTTCTTGTCTTAGTTTTCAAAATCGTAAACCAGTCACACAGCCCAACTAAACTTTATTAGCACCCGGCCACTCGGCCTCCATCCCATCATCCATCAGACATAACATTAAACTATCACACCATTCCAACACCAACACCCATAAAGACTTTCCTAACAACCCTCCCCGGCCAGTTCCGCCTCCAGCTCATCCACAAAGTCCAGATCTTCTTCCACCCACGCCAACGCCTCCAACATCCTGCCAGCTCGTTCCTCAACCTGCTGCAACACCGCCTTCAACCCTTGACACTGGACCTGCAATTCTTTCAGCTTGGTGTACACCGCCGCACTCTGGGCTAACGAAGGGGTAGCAGACCCGGCTAAACCCCGGCAGTACTCCTGGCCTTCCAGCGGCCACTCCTTGTACACAGTCAATCTGGCCGACAACTGATGCCGGTTGAAGGACATAAACCCTGATCTAAGCGCGGCCCCCCAATGCAAGTACACGGGGCCAACGCCTCGAAAAAACGGTCCACCCAAGACCAAATCAAAGTTCGACTTCTCCACTAAGTTGGCAGAGAAGCGAAGAACTTCAAATTCGGCCCCCGGTCGCCTGTAGTCCGCCTTGGACTGCAGAATGAGGTCCAGCAGAACCTTATCCCGCGGCTCTTCTGGGAGTGTTTCGTTCACCCTCTCCAAGGCCTGTTTGAAAAGGGCTATGTGGATGAGATTTTCCGGCTCCTCGGGAGATATTGCTGCGCTAGCAGTTACTGCCATCGCCCTGTTAGCCGCCACGCCACCACTGTCTCCACTCGCCGGCAATATCCGTACCTTTATGAAGTAGCCTCCCGGAGTACTGAAATCAGGCAACACATGCACGGGCATAAGGCTGACGCCCTTAGCATCACCTGGAACAAAACATATTTACTTTCTT
Source organism: Sabatieria punctata (assembly GCA_030248155.1). Lineage (NCBI taxonomy): Eukaryota > Metazoa > Nematoda > Chromadorea > Araeolaimida > Comesomatidae > Sabatieria > Sabatieria punctata. The sequence goes on from JASANB010006179.1 coordinate 19,448, forward strand.
GGTCGTAGATTATATCTAGACACAGAAGCAGTTGCCTTTTTAGGTACATCTACAGTTTTTGATGTGCTATCCCTAGAACCCACAAGACCTGGAAACAAAGGTTTCAAGTGATTTACGTTAATACGAACGGGCTCTTCTCGAGGCTTAGAGAAAGACTGGATTTCTAACCAGGATGGATTTTAGATTTACCATCGGTCGACGGATGTTAGATTTGCCATCGGTCTTAGGAACAGCTCCTGAGGGATCCTGACGCGGCCTCCAGACCTGAGGAGGTCCCTGCTGAGCAGAACTGAAGCTCGCAGCATCATCAGGTGAACCATTCCCATCCAGCAGACCAAAAATAACGGTTTCAGTACCACCTGGAATAGAGATGGTTTCATTAGCACTGACCGTCCATGATTGCACAGGAGTAGACTGTGTAACGGCATTACAAATTGAACTACAGGGTGGGCCATTTATCTATTCCCGGTTTCATTAGGACATAACTTTTTCCTACACAGACCGATTTTGCTGAAATTTTGTATAGATACACCCTGGTACTTCAAGTTTTTACTGTTAAAATTTTAGCGCGTTCTGACATGAAATGTCTGAATAACAGTAAACTTTTCAAAAGTTCGTTATTCACTGTGAATTATACTCATAGTCGTACATGGGCCGGGGTGGGTCCGGGGGGGGGTTTGTATAGCGAGGTGTAGGGCAGCGAGTGTTTTTATTATACAAGCCGTACAGCAGGTTTACACAGAGGCACGAGTGAGTAGCAAGATAAGAGAAAACTAGGCCAGTCAGTCACAGTCGCATGCAGTCAGACAAAGCGTAAAACGTAGTATGCAGATAGGAGGAATAAACAGGAGCTCATACAATACGTACGAAGAACAACTTAAATTGCACAATACGTACATACGTACTTTCAACACTCCTCCTCAATTTAAGGTTACACTACAATACACAAAGTCAAACAACTAAAACAAGAGGTTAGTATCAGACAAAAAATGTCTCGGTTTTGGCTTCTTGCCGATTCAACGGCCTGACCTTGCGTCTTCGCTTTCTGGTAACGATTTTCCAGCCGACATCAGCTGTTGGATCATCTGAGTAGTCAGCTCCTCCTGAGCTGGCTCCTCCTGAACCTGATACTCTTTGCTGGGTAGCTGAAACAGTCGGCACAGCACACGCACCAGAAGCAAGACCGTTACAACCTCTAACGTCACAGTTGAACGCAGACCCACTTGTTTTGTTTACCAGCACCCGGGGCTCCGCTGGTTGAGTCAACTTCGGTTTGGATTTCGGTCGACTAAAACAGGCATTGAGCACATACGAATTGCCACGAAGTGAACCAGTCAGAAGGGTGTGACCAGAAGAGTCGCACACAGAAACGTTACCGCCAGTGAACTGAGTAGAAAGACCCAAGTTAGCAGCCGCGCGGACGGAGAGCAGGGTGCCGCTGAGCTTGGGCACAAAGAACGCACCAGACAATTTGAACCAACGGTCTCCAGCCCAGAACGGAAGGTCACCTTTGCCCTCGGCAAAAATACGGTAACCGTTGGCAACAACAATTGCAACAGGGCGGCTAAATTTCTGGTAGTTGCGCAGCAAACTGTAACAAGGAGTCATGTGATGACTGGCGCCTGAATCAACCAACAAAAGGGAGGGGTCAGAGGTCGCAGCATTGGCATGTGCGGTGACAGCAAAGCAAGGGCCAGCAGTAGTGGTGCCAGCAAAATTAGCAAAATTATCCTCTTCCCCCTCGGCACCAGTACCATAGGACTTGACGGTAGGACACACGCTCTCAACATGACCACGACCACCACAGTTAAAGCACTTGATAGTGTTGAAACCGGCACTGCCCAATTTGCCACGAGTAGAAGCACCTCTACCTCGGGCAAGCACTCTGCCTCTGGTCTTATCTCTACTACAAGCCGCGCAAGCATTGCCACAGCTGGACTGACCTGAAGTACCATGCCGCAGACGCCATTCATCGTCAAGTTGGGAGGCCAAGTTGTCAAGCGTGTAAGGACGATCAGCTGGAGCGGTGTGCAGAGTGTTCATGATCACTGACCGACAGCCTTCCCAACCAGATGGAAGTTTGTGGAGCGTCTGAACCACTTGCATCGTTGGCCTGACAGCTTGACCCATGGCGGAGAATTGATCGTAGAGCTTTTGACGACCGGCGATCCACTCACTGGGCAGCTGACTGTCGCTGAAAGGTTCCTGCAACTCCCCTTCGATTGACAACAGTGACACATCAGAGTGCCGCTCAAACTTGTTACACAACAGCCGCCAAAGCGCCTCAGGACTCGAGTCGTCAGCCACGTGAATTAGGCGCAAGACTTCCACCGAAAGAGCAGAAGAGAGGTGGAACATGGCTAAATGGCGACGCCTGGTATAGTCTTTGAGCGCTGCTTGGTACTGCTGAGTGATGTCACGGTTAGCGGCGCGAACGGCCGCAACCTGGACCTCGTCATACGCAGCAGCAGCTTGCGGGTCGGCAGGAGGGTGTTCCTCACCACTAACTATACCCCAAAGATCGAAGGCTTTCAGGTAATTAGAAACAGTCAGTCGCCACGTGGGCCAGTTACTAGAGTCAAGCAAAGGCAACTTATCTGCCATTTCGGAATCTTTCGCTGGCGAGGTCGGAGATGGCGGTTCAGAAGAGTGGGGTCAGTCAGCGGCGCAGGAGATAGCCACGGGTCAGTCGGCGGCGCAGGAGATAGCCACGGCAGCAACGAACAGCGGTAGCTGGTCAGTAGCGTACAGAAAAACACTCGGCGTAGGCTGGGCCCATAACCTATAGCGAGGTGTAGGGCAGCGAGTGTTTTTATTATACAAGCCGTACAGCAGGTTTACACAGAGGCACGAGTGAGTAGCAAGATAAGAGAAAACTAGGCCAGTCAGTCACAGTCGCATGCAGTCAGACAAAGCGTAAAACGTAGTATGCAGATAGGAGGAATAAACAGGAGCTCATACAATACGTACGAAGAACAACTTAAATTGCACAATACGTACATACGTACTTTCAACAGCGTGCTAAATGCGTGGTGTGGTTTGATTGGATGCAGAGCGTGGTAGCGGTTCAAAGAAAATTCCGCACGTAGAGACGCATAACTAGCGACCAGAGTGAAGGATTAATTTTAAATTTTAACGGTAAAAATTTGAAGTGTTAAGACATTTGTATGTAAAATTTTAATAAAATCGATCTGACTGGAAAAAAGTTATGGTTACATGAAACCGGGAATAGATAAATGGCCCACCCTGTATTACCCGAAAATTTGACCCGCTGACCATGCAAGTCAATCCAACGGTGGTCTAGATCAATAGTGTGCTGTCCGAGCCGACGCTATAGATCCAACCCAAGGATCACGTTGTAACCACGCAATTTGGTAACTCGAAACAGCTGATTCGGAACTTTAACTTGACTGACTTGGAAATCCAGACAAATTTGTCCCAAGAAGTTGACAGGGTGGCCACTAATGGAACGGGCTCTGGTTTCGGAGCAGTTTTCCCACTGACCGAACTGCCTGGCCACTTCCGGCGTGACCAGCGTGAGGGTTGAGCCATCGTCCCAAAGTGCCCGTGTAGTGATGTGACAGTCTTGTCTGCTGAGGCTCACTGTCAACAGTAGTGGTTCCTCCACTCTGTCAGAGTGACCTCCTTTGTCACCTGCAAGAACATCTAATTGATGTGTTCGATATATAGACGACCAGCGTCGATTTGACATAAGCCCAACAGGCTGTTGTAACCTAACAACAGGCTGTCGTAATTCCACAGCAGAAATTTCCGGTATTGGTGGAGGCAAAGCCTGTCGCCTCGGGACTGGTGCTATAGGTATATGATGCATAGGTAACATATACTCACTTGAAGGCACAGCAGCAATCGTAGGTCTGTCAACCTCTCTGGAGGAGCTGCGAAGTCTCTTGTGGGCACGGTGCCATGCCCATTTCAGTCCGAAATAACCGACCAGGGCCAGTCCCGCGACCGTGGCTACTAAAATCAGTAAGTTAGTGATCCATTGCACTGGGGCTTTCAACAAGCCACTAACTAATGTAGAAGCACCGTGTGCACCACCAACTACAAGATGCTCTAGAGCTTGGCCATACCCACTGACCGTGGCTCCGATTCCTTCCCCGGCTCCTTTTAGCACCTTAGCAAAGCCAGATGGATCGAGAGATAGCTCTGCAGTATAATTTATTAATTGATTTAATTGCCTTTCAATGCGCCAAGTGCGCCAAGTATCGTGCTTTAACGGTACAGAATAAGTCATCAGACCTGCCAGCTTATCCTTTAACACTGCAGGTGCAGAAAACACGACTTTACCCACTTTTTCATGCCAAGAAATTTCAATGGGAAATCGTTTCACAAATACTTCTCCCTGATGAGTATACCACTTCCCTTGTTTACCGAAAATACTGTAAGTTTTGTGCTCGCATGGCACTACAGGGGCTTCTGGTACTAAGTCCAGTGTACCAGGGGCTATAAACCACAAGTGAGCGTCTACCAAAACTGGGGTATAGCTATAACAAGTATTTTGGTACTCCATATTCCACAGTATTTTATCTGCACTCACAGCACGACACTTTGAAATCAACAGAGCTTCTCCCGCCCACACTGCATGAATATCTGACTGATGCAACAGTGCCCTTGCTCCTAGGGTGGGATCCAACGAAAGTAACTGCCAAATTATTTGAAGTTGTCGGTTAGCCAGGTCGCACAGGCTAAGCCACACACTACGAAAATCTGACGTTTCTAAAGCTTCTAATTTGTCATATATGTATTGAAATTTGGCATTAGCTGGATCCGAGTCATTACTAACTGGGTAACGAACACTATCGGCGATTCCCGCCGCCGATGGTGGTAAATGAGCAGACAGTAGTTGGTGCCACCGCTTGGGCATACCTGCCATAAATCGGACATGGACGTCTCCTTGGTCCGTCCGCAATGACCCGTACAGTACACACGTCTCCTGAACAACTCCCAAAGTGAAGGTGGACTGAAAAGAGAAGGCACCTTGAACAGCTTCAATCAGCAAATGTTTATCACTGACAGTAGCATCATAAGTGCCTTTTAACCGATATTGACACTTTGCACGCCTTAGCTTCTGTGCAACCCAATAAAACAAACTACTTGGGGTCAAGCATTGTCCTGTTTCCGCATGACAACCTGCCAGATCTCCCAAATCACTGAATACTTTTTCACCATCCATTGTTGCTACTAATCCTCGTTCCAGAATAAAGTTACTAAAACTTTGGCAAAATGAATAATAATACCAGTCGTAACTTACTTGTAAAGAATTGTTAGTTGTGAACACATCTGGTTGGATTTCTGTCAGTACTTGTCCTAGGTATGACAGATTTTTAATAGCTTGAAAACACTCAGTAACAGTGGCTGGTTTAGACTTAGACTGGTCACTCACTAGTCCTTTTTCCCACAAAGCACTAGTATAGGTGCAAACTGTTCGAATGACTACATGACAACGCTAAGCTACTGTAGTTTCTGGCTTGTCTTTCCTTACCCCGAGTTGCACTTTTGCAGGGGAAACCTGCCCCTCTCTGGGTGGTCGACAAATTACGCTTTTAGGTACCAAGAAAGGAAATCCACCTCGTGAACTCCCACATATGAAAAACGTTCTGTTGTCTGCCGGTGCTCCCGCCACCGCAGTACAACTGGGTACCAACAATAACAAACAAACAATCATCAGTGAATGACTTACGAAGAAATTTGGCCACAGCTTTGACGCAATTGGGCCTGGTTTCCATTCCAGCGTGTTGACCTGGTGCTCTAGCACTTCCGCATCTGTCTCGGCTTCAGCTTCATCCGGATGACCCTGATACCGACCACCGGGATCCACTGTGGGATAGTATGACGGTGGCGGTGGAAAATACGGCCATGGTTGAAAATGCCAAGGATGACGTGGTGGTCTGCCCATGTAACCTCGTTGGGGTTGAAACGGGGCGCGTCTGCCAGCTCTACCAAAACTTCTGTCAGACGATCGACCAGTATGCTGAGGCATTTGACTCACACTTCTGTTTGTCTGTTGACCCTGACTATCCACCATAGCAGCAGCAGAACTCACTCGTCCTTGAGCGGTCCTGGATTGCACAGTTCTAGTCTCAGTTCGTTGTTGCTTACCACCCGCCTCTGCCCTGGGCGGTGGTTTTGGTCGCTCCGGACACTCCTTCCATCCATGAAGGTCGTTTCCGCAGTGCATACACACGATATTGCCGTGCTCATTGAAAGCTCGGGTCCTCTTTGTCAGCTTTTCGACTTGTTCAGTCAGCCACTGCACCTGGGCTGTGTTTTCAGACGTCTTCTGACACAAGGTTTGCAGCTCGTCTATGGCTGACAACAAAACTTCCTGGTCTGCATCAGTGTGACCTGTAACAGCTGTTCCTGTAGCTGGTTTTGGACTACCCCTTAGTTCACGTACTACAGCACTGCTAGGAGTAAAAACAATTTGTTTAGGGTTGTCTCCCATAACAAAATTTGAATTGGACGCGTCACTTAACTCAACTAAGAGTACTGTAACCTCACAGGTTTGGCTTCTCAGTTCCACAACTTCACAACACAATTTCGAGGAACTATACTGGCAGCAACTCGCTTCACTATCACAGTCAACACAAAGAGACTGTCTTATGTGATTACTGATATCACAAATAAACTGCCACCACCTGATCAGGATTTTTGCCAAACAGAACTCTGTGCACTGACTCAACTCGCTACCATTGTCCTCTGGGCACGAGGCAACACTGATACCAATATGGTATCGTATGAGGCCGGCCTGTTGCCTCTGCTCAGTGACAGGTTCGTAAATCATAAGGTGCACATAAAAACAGTGAACTTTCATACCCGGGGTGCGAGGAAGTGGTTGTGAGCTGGCATCAACGCTGGCAGCAGTAACAACTGCGTCTTCCTCTCTGGGCTGGGGGGTAGCCACAGCTACTTCTTCATCATCGTCCTCCACCCACAAATCGGCGAATCGGCACATCCCGCAAAATCGTTTGGCCTTTGACTTTGCGCACCGGGGGCAGAGTAAATACTTGCCCTCGATTTGCACATTGCAAGAATCCGGCTCGTCCGTAAAGCAGGAATGTAGCCCCTTCGGGCAACGAAGGACTGCTCGCTTCCTGTGCGAGAGTCGTTCAATTCAAACTACTGCGCCGAGTGTTTGCAACGGCTACTCATCCCTGTAAGAGCAAACACGTTATGTACACTATCAGCATCTTCCTCAAGAGGGGGATCGCTTAGAAGTGCGGTCTGCACAGCAGTCTGTACTGCATGAACCAGTGTTGCCTGTAAGTTAGCATTACTAGCAGCATTTAGGGCATTTACTTGATTATTACTACGTCCTGCCCGAAAACTAGACTGACCAGTAGTAGGGCCCGACCGGATATCCGGATCCGGATCCGGATCCGGCCGGATATGGCCATATCCGGATCCGGTACCGGATCCGGATATTACCTTCCGGATATGCCGGATATCAGTCACAGATGAGAAAACGTGATTTTTTACGTATTTGAACACAAATATTGCATTCGACCGTCCAGGATTGACCAGGTCAGAAATTTGCGGCAGTTGTATGGTTCTAAAAACAGTTTTTCAGCTTGCCAGGAAGTATTTGAGTGCTCCTATCGGTACGGTAGCTAGCGAGTAGACCCATTTCCTCAGAGAATTTCAATTTGTAGTCTTAGTTTGTAGTTAAAAATTTTCGCGAAAATAATTTGTAGTCTTAGTTTGTAGTTGTCAAATTCAGGTTCAAAAATATGTAGTTTTAGTTTGTAGTCAATTTGTAGTCAGGTTACCAAACGTCACAAATTATATATTACTGCAAATGTTTGCCAAATGAACAATCAGTCATGGGAATGGCTTGCAAAAATAATAACCGGAAGTCTGTTAATTGGTTTTTCTGTGAAAAAATCGCCTTTTCGAATGGGTATTTCTGGAAAGAAACAGACATAATTCAATGTTCAATAGAATTCCAATAGCTTATCAAAAGCTCAAGACAGCTCAAAGGCCGATTGGGGACTCAATTTATATAAGATTACATTAAAAAATCGGAAAATTTCCAAGAAAAATGACTACAAATTGACTATAAATTCGCAAGTTATGAAAAAGTAGTTTGTAGTCAATTTGTAGTTAGCCAAGATAATATGTAGTCTTAGTTAATTTGTAGTCTTGATGACGTCAAAATCGCCGAAAATATGTAGTTTGTAGTTTGTGTAGTACTACGAATTAGGTCTACTAGCGAGCGAACATTTAAGACTGCTGGCACGATTTCGGAAGGCGATCGCTCCTCTCTGAAGCCCGAAAATGTAGAAATGTTGTTGTTTAACAAGTATAACTTGCGTTCTTTGAACTACAGTTATTATATGTTGTTTTGAATCAGCTGTTATAGAGCAAAGAATGTAGTATATATGTCGTTTATTGCATTCTAAAAATTTTTTAAGTTGATCAATGATATCCGGCATATCCGGATCCGGATCCGGCCGGATATGGGGATATCCGGATCCGGATCCGGATCCGGTAGAAATTTGTATCCGGTCGGGCCCTAACCAGTAGCTTGTCCGCCTCTGGCTTGAACTCGGCCGTTATTCGGCCTTCCTACGTTTCCCTCACGTGCTGGCGTCCTACAATCCCTAGCCATATGGCCTAACCTGTTACAGTTATAGCACCTTACACCAGTGCCAGACCTAACTGGTGGCCTATATGGAGGCCGTTGTTGTGACTGCTCGATATTAGCCAGTCGGTCAGTGACCTCTTTTAATTGGGTCGTACAAGAGGCGAAGTCCCGACGTAGCTTATCGACGCTGGAATCCTGCATTCCCACCGTCGCAGCCACAACATGCCGTCTTGTTTTGTTTTGACGGGCACGGGCGCCAGACTCTTTTTTCACCGCCTCAGCCGATTGCGCAAGTACGGAAGTGTAATTCGCTAACTGTTTCGCAAATTCCGATTGCACCACGTTAGCATTCCCGTTTACACTACTCAGAGGCACAGAAACTCCTAAAGACTGTTTTAGGGTGTGCTCATGCTTCTGAGCAGCCCGCAAAGCTTGCTCAAAGTTTTCTGGCTCGCTGCCTAAACTAATACGTTCGGCTATTAATGGCTTTAACCCAGCCAAAAACACTTCGGTTGTCAACCGATTTAGAGCCTGTTGATCCATATCGTAATCGTTAAGCCGTAAGCGGCTCGAGCTAACTTCCGTATTTCGCACGCATAAATCGTTAACACTTTCGTGCGCCATCTGCCTGCGATGGTGCAACTGCCGTCCTAGGAACTTTGACAGTTCCGGAGGTTGAAAGCGTTCAGCTAACTGCTGTGTTAGCTGCTCGTAATTTTGTTTCACTGCGTCAGGTAAAGCCCGATACACATCGGCAGCGAAACCGCGCAAATACGTAGGCAACATTCTGGTCATTTTCTGGGCATTATACTCTAACGCATTAGAACACAATTCACAATAATCAGCCCAGTCTTTAAAATTTTCACCTGGATTACCGTAGAAATATGGTATGTCCGGAAATCTTCTCCCCTCATGAGCTAAATGCTCGGCATTTGGAGCTATCGGTACCAAGGGAGGTTGTTCAACTACCGGGCCAGCAGCTACCTGCGCTGCCGCCTCCAAGGCGTTATTGGCAGCCTCTAGCTGCGCCTGTAGCGCCGCATTTTGGGCTACCAATTGTGCTACGGCGGCCTGATCACCGCGCACCTCATCCCTGCGATCACGCCGCTCCTGCCTAGGGTCTGCCGAAGCACCCGAAGTACCCGGCAGGGTAAACATACTTACCAATTCGTCGTGGTCACCAACTGTTAGGGAAAAGCAACCGCCTCGTAAACCAGTCACACAGCCCAACTAAACTTTATTAGCACCCGGCCACTCTGCCTCCATCCCATCATCCATCAGACATAACATTAAACTATCACAGCATTCCAACACCAACACCCATAAAGACTTTCCTAACACTTGGACTAGGCAAGTTTAGTTAATTAACATTGATAATCGGTTCCACATGTTCGTTTCTAGTGACCAGTGCAAATGTTTTGCCCAACCAGGTCTTGAAGAATGCCTTTCTATAGCTCTTGGTCAGTGCCACATGCAACAGAAGTGCCAAGCTCCCATCTGAGAACGCCAACAGACTTTCCAGAGTTTTCAGCAACTCTTTAAACAGCTCCAAAGAAGCTCCACTAGTCAGATCCATCGGGTCGTACACAAACTTCCAGTAGAACGCTCTGACCAACTGCAGCAAGAGAGAGATTGCGCTGGTGACCAGGTTGATGCCCACCGTGCCCACCAACAATCGTTTGCGTTCTTTCTGTCTCTTCAGTCGGTTCAAGTAATCCTGCTGATCAGTTGAATTACGCACCAATTTTCTGAATTCCTTTGAGATCACTATGCAGCAGACCAGTTGAACCGATACCAAGACCAGTGTGAAAGAGTTTGTGATTAGTCCCAGAGCTGTGCCCACTTCCAAGCTAATGTCTACACTGATCACTGCCTTCAGGTGTGTCTTGAAGCCTGCAACTACCGAATAGGGCAGGTACAGCATCAGACTGCTAAATGCAATGACCACAGTTGTCTTGACTGCACGACACTTATGCTTATAAGCCATGTAGTTGACAGGATTTCTCACAGCCACCAGTCTATCTGCTATGAGGGCAGTGAGGAAGCATTGATTGAGCAACCAAATCGATTGCACTGTGCAGTCGATCAGACTTTCTGTGTTCACCAGTCTCAAGTGTCCACTGATGCACGGATAGAACCACATCATCAAGTTAAAGCTTATCTCCAATTCAAGCAGACAGCTGGCCAACCAGGCCACTGTATCGGTGACAACTTCGGCCAAATGGAAATATATAGATGCTCCAGGAGAATCCTTTAGCAGTTGCAGCAATATGGACAAGTTGATCCAGTTTAGGACAAATGATGTAGGCATGCCTACAGAGTGAAAGTAGAACCGAAATCGTTTGAACAGATTTTTCTTCCAACAGTGCTCTTGACTGGCTATGCACATAAAACTAACTTTATGCTCATACTTCAGTCTCATCGGTCGCGAGATAAAAGCGTTCCACAGATAAATAGGTAAATTGGACGTAATGCACGAGTTTGCACGACATCGGTATAGACGGTCCTCTGTTATATGGGCTTCAAATACCACGGTGTCTGCATTTCGAGTGCCAGTTGGAAGGTTCTAGTGGCTGCAGAGATTTCATTGAAGCCGGGACAGTTTTCCGGAATCAGTGAGTGATTGGTATGACTGTGGAGCAGTTCTAGGACACAAATAGACCGGTTGCAGTAACACAGCTGGCTCAGTTCTGCCCGTGCAAGGCAACTGGTTGACCTCGAGTCATCCTCCTCTTCTCCGTAGTAATAGTCGTAGTCATCCTCATAACCAGAAATGGTGCTGAGACTTATATTCCTAAATAGTGATGCAACCGAGAGCGGAATACCGGGATTCGGGAAAATCGGAACTGAGAATACTGGGAAAAACCGGGAAATACTGGGAAATCGATCAAAACGCGTGTAGCATGATAAAACATAATTGTTTTCAACATCCGGTTTAGCTATTGATACCATTTCTAGTCGGTTTTCTCAAGGACTTTCTCTCATCACGAGCTGAACTACAGTACACTGTGAGATCAGATATATTTTGAATGGGTTTGTTGGTTTGGCAGGCAACGGGCAGCTCGATGTCATTTGGACCAAAAGAGTAAGAATAGCCAATCAATATGTGGCTTTGCTCAATTGAAGGTCTTTATAAAGCTGGAAGGTTAGAACATAAAGTTTACGGCCTAAACCAATTTAAAAATATTTCGAACAAAAGGAAAAGCTCCAAAACATGGCTGTTCGCTCAAATTGAGCAAGTCGCAGTCATTTGAAAACTTATTCAAAGTTTTGCGAGCCGCTGGTACTGGCGAAAGAAAGTCGGGTATACGGTAGATATCACGGAAGTATTTACATTAATATCTGCAAAAAACATTCAAAACTGCTGTAAAATAGATTTACCGGTATTCCCGGTATTTCCCGGCATACATGTAACAACTCCGGGGCCGACCTGGGGGGAGGGGGGTAGGGGGGGTTTCCTCAGGTGGGGGGGGGGGTCGAGGGGGGGGGGGTTTCGCCCAGGTGGGGGTCCCAAATTTCAAAAAGCTCCAAAACGCCTAGAAATGCGTTTTTAGCACGTTTTTACCACGTTTGTTACGTTTTTTAGCAATTTAAGATTGTAGTTTATTTACGATACGGAGCTTACCAGCCGCTCATTGGCTAATGCAGCCCTACTGTGGATCAGGTATACCTGTACCTGTACCTGATTATCAGGTAGATTTGCAATACCCACCTGATACCTACCTGATACCTGATCGGGTACTTTTAAACTGTACCTACTGTACCTGATTTTGGGTATTTTTGGGCTGAAACAGGTACAGGTATCAGGTACAAATAGAAGGCATCAAATGGTAGTTTAAGACCGATTTGTTCATTAGAAAAGCGTGTAAAAAGGTTAATTTTTCAAAATTTTCTCGCCCTGCTTGGGCCGTTGGCCAACCAGGCCTCTTCAGGCTACAATAGCTCCTAATTTCTGCTAATACTATACTCAGAACGCTTTCAAAAGCGTTTTTCAAGCTAATTTTTCTCGCCCTGATTGGGCGGTGGCTCAATCAGAGATCTAAAAATTTAACACTTCCTTTTGCAAAACTAGACGCCATTGCGCGCTTCGCGCGCATAAGAAAGTTGATCGTGATACAGGCGTATGTAATGTGATACATGCTATAAAAAAGCTGATCGTGATACATGCGTACATGCTACGCAGGATATAAATCTTGTATCCGCACCCCCATGCGAAGCTAGGCAAAGTTTTTGCACCAACCCCCCACCCCGTCACCGAACTTCAAAATTTATGGACGGCCCTTTACTGAATTTTCCGTTTTCTTGCTGCACAATTTTTTGTTGTTTTTCAAGTTTCCAGCAGATTAGGCGATTAGGCGATTTCACGAAACAAAACTGTGTACCACATCACACCGCTTGTCCGTACCGCATCGATTTTTCGAGCAGGCGATTTATGTACTGGCCCATACAAACAAATATCTGAACACCGTAATCATATGCTTCACATGGCTGTAGTTACATGCCACAAAGTCAGCGCGAAATTTGAAACAAAATGTAGGCCCACAAACAAATAACTGAACACCGTAATCATACGCTTCACATGGCTGTAGTTACATGCCACAAAGTCAGCGCGAAATTTAAAAGTGGCCAAAACGAAATCATTAATACCGTAAACGGAATTCCAATTCTAAAATAGCACAGCGGCCGTCATGCGGTACGTCTACCGAATCGTTTAGTTCACACCCAAACGACGTCAAAGAGGACACCAACTGCCATGCACGTCATTCGCATAGCATGGCGAATATTGCACCACAATCATCATGGATCGGGTGCTAGCGGCGGTATTGAATAGCTCAAGTTTTTGGGTATTTTTTTTTAATCAACAAGTATCAAGTAGGTAACTGTTACTGTTGCTAAGTAAATTTATTTTAAATATAATTAAATTATAATTTACTTACCACATGCCCAAAGAAATATAATTAAATTAAAATTTACTTACCATATCTGAGAGAAATTTAATTTAATTATAATTTACTTACCACATTTAATTAAATTAAGTACATTAAGTATATTTATAATTGGCCTGAATTTGGCGGCTAACACCTTCAGCTTTGCTTCGAACTAAGCAAGGATGCTATAACAGTTATCAGAATGAAAACCAAGCGAGGGTATCGCAGGTTAAGTCAACAACAGACATGGACAAAGGGAGTTGAGGGCGAGGGGATTTACCCGCCTCAGGCTCTGACCTTCTGCTCCTCAGGCTACCGCTACCCCCTTCAGGGTATTTTGGAAGAATATTTTTATAAAAGTATGACTAGGTTAGGTGTGAATGAGCTCAGACTAGCTTATTTCAACCTATTTAAACGAAAAATTAGAAAAAAACCTTAATTCTAGCGAAAAATCGGACTTTTTAGCTTACCATCCTCTCAACCCCCTATCAGCCGCCGCTACACCCTCCAGCCAAGCCAGCCCCTTAGAATTTGAAAATTTGCCACCTCTCAGCCGAAATGATAGCCGATGTCTGTCAACAGTAATATGATAGTTGGTCAGAATTAGAACCTCTGTCTCAAGAGACTTTCCAGTCAGTTTCTGCTTGCATCCACAGCTGACAATGCCTGTGAGACTGAACATATGCTATTGTATAGCAAAACTGGCTGAAAAGTACCTAATATCCACTTTTAGCTCGGCAGGTAAAATGGAGTAACTTGTTTTGTGGGAGATTAAGATAAACCAGCGCAAAGACGAAAGGCGGTGGGCGGGCGGGATCCCGGGAAAATTGTACGGTAAGTATGACTTGCCATTGCAGGGAATAGATACCGAAAGCACACTCATGCAACACTTGCATTCTGCCAAAAAAGGTTCAGCAGTAGGTAGGCTTGTGTAAGTAAATTAAGTATATTTTAAGTAAATTAAGTAAATTATTTTGGTAAGTATAATTCGCGAATTATAATTATAATTAACTTTACCTGTTTTCGTAGAAATTTAATTTAATTATAATTTACTTACCAAATAATTTACTTGTATTAGTAAATTTCTAAAAAATATAATTAAAATTATAATTATAATTTACTTAGCAACAGTAGTAACTGTATTACATTGGCATTGGCAGTATACTAATCTGTGCAATCCTATACACTGGATAAACAACTAATGCTTAGCTAATTTACCAGTCACATCTGCACTATCATCACTGAGAAAGGCACTGAGCACACGTTTTACACCTTTTTTTGCTTCTCTAGCTTCTTTAGATTCTGCTGGATATTCACTCATGAGTCTTCTTCGCAGATGTGTCAGTAGGTCACCGAACACATTGAGTCCAGTCCATTCATCATGGTTGTTGTTTTTAGGGTCTCCTAGTCTGTCGCCACTTCCCCACAACTTGTCTGCACATGCTTCCACCAGTCTGGTGCCACATGTCAAGAAAAGTTGATGGCGTAGTTCTGAGTTTTGCCTGAACTTTGCCTCATTGGCTACCTCCAGCTGCTGTTCAGCGAACTTGTACCACTCCTGCGTGGTGTCTGGCCAGTGAATCTGTTCACCTAGCCTCTTTACTGAGGCTGCATCATTGTTTTCTTTCATCTGCTGCTCTGTCTTCTTTTTGCCACAATGCCTGGCCTTTTTGACGAAGAGGTACTGCTCTGTGGAAGTGAAAGTCTCTCCATCCACAACAAACTTGCAGGGGTAGTGATTTGAGAAAACAAAGCTTTTGGTAAAGAAGGCAGTAACGCCATTGCGCGCTTCGCGCGCATAAGAAAGTTGATTGTGATACAGGCATATGTAATGTGATACATCCACTTATAAATGTTTTTGGGTTCCTACGTAGTCCAGCTACATTAAGAGTGGCCACAGTAAGCACTTCCATTAGTGTTTTGACAGTTTAGACACAGAACTACTACTATCTTCTTCTGTAAGCCCTCGCTTCATGCCTCCTTTCTTAGCATCTCTAGCAGCTTTCGCCTCAGCTGGATAGTCAGTCATCAGTCTCCTCCATAGGTGAGTGAGCAGGTCACCGAAAACGTTGAGACCAGTCCACTGTTCTGGAATGTTGTTCTTGGGGTCTCCAAGTCTAAAGCCGCTACCCCAGAGCTGGTCTGAGCAAGCTTCTACAAGCCTGGTACCACAGGTCGTGAACAGCTGATGGCGCAGTTCTGGATTCTGCCGATACTTTGTTTCATTGGCCTCCTCTAGCTGCTTTTCAGCAAACTCGTACCAGTGCTGAGTGTTGTGTGGCCAACGAATCTGCTCCCCTAGTCTCTTTACAGCAGCTGCATCTTCTGTTTCTTTCATCTGTCTAACCACTTTCTGGGTGCCACACTTTCTAGCCTTTTGCACAAAGAGGTACTGTTCAGTGGAGCTGTAAGTCTCTCCATCAACAGTAAACTTGCAAGGATGGTGGTTGGAGAAGACGAATTTCTTAGTGAAGAAGATGGTCACATTGGCACCATACTCTGTGTGCAAACGGTCCTTAAGCTGTTGCTTTTCTGGAGGCAGCGTCACTGCTGGACTCCTAGCTACTTTGCTGTAGCTTCCTTTCGGTAGCCTTTGAGTTTCTGTGTGCTCCACCACCTGCTCTGTGGCCTCTTGTTCAGGGACTTCATCGATCACAACTGTGACCACATCGTCAGTGGTCTCTGCCTCTGGAGGTGGGCAGTGTTGGCTATCGTGCCCCTTCTGCAAGCACTTCTTGCACCACCATTGCATGCCCCAGTACCAGATGTTTGTTTATCTTTCTCCTTTTGACCATTGTTGACTGATACCAGGCGAACCCTGGTATTTCTAGTTCTCTGGGGGCCTCTGCTTGCACTGATCTGCCTGTGGTGCAAATCGTTGTGTTGGGATAAGTCAGCCAGCGAAACTCTCCAGCAGGCTTGACTCCCTTCTCCTTTAGCCAGTCAGCTATGTTGACCTCAGTCTCATACACTGGGATGCCATACAGGCAGAGCACCAGTGTTTTCGTTGAGCAAAGTTCAAAGGGCAGTTCAGGTTGAAAGAGTTGTTCATTGATGCACAATTGTTTCTCTAGTACAGTGTCTCTAGCTGCCTTGCTGGCATAGCTCAGTTTCAGTGCATTACGCACTCTGTAAAGAAACTGAGGGTGCAGGTCAGGAGTGTTTTCTAGTCCAATAGACTGTGCAACAGCGGCGATGGACAGACCATCGATGCTGCTTCTAGCTGTATTGATGTACAGTGTTCTCTCCTTTATGCTTGAGATCGCATTCTCAGAGGCATCTTGTTCATCTTGTACGTGTCCTTGTTCTTGCAGTTGCTCTGCAGTGCTCTCGAGCGCCATCGAATCAGCTCCAGTCACAGAAGCCTCAAAAAAGGCGTGTAGGAGCAAAACGAACTCTGCAGCTCAGTGTTGCACTGTTGCCTGAGGTGTTGATGGGGATCTTTGGCGCGAGCAACCTCTCATACTCCAGGCGATCCACTGTGCCTGCCAAGTATACCCCACAGGGGACCCTGGCCCAAAAAGTATAATGCTGTGGTAGCGTGTGGGTAACAGTGCTTCACCTCTTGGGTAAAAACCATTGAATTGTACGCTGCCCTGCCTCAACACTGAATATGATACATTGATACACCTGCCGAACTGGTTATCCACGTCGCCAACTGCCACGCGCGTGTAATCTTGTACGTGTCCTTGTTCTTGCAGTTGCTCTGCAGTGCTCTCGAGCGCCATCGAATCAGCTCCAGTCACAGAAGCCTCAAAAAAGGCGTGTAGGAGCGAAACGAACTCTGCAGCTCAGTGTTGCCTGAGGTGTTGATAGGGATCTGCAGTGCTCTCGAGCGCCATCGAATCAGCTCCAGTCACAGAAGCCTCAAAAAAGGCGTGTAGGAGCGAAACGAACTCTGCAGCTCAGTGTTGCCTGAGGTGTTGATGGGGATCTTCGGCGCGAACAACCTCACATACTCCAGGCGATCCACTGTGCCTGCCAAGTATACCCCACAGGGGACCCTGGCCCAAAAAGTATAATGCTGTGGTAGCGTGTGGGTAACAGTGCTTCACCTCTTGGGTAAAAACCATTGATATGTACGCTGCCCTGCCTCAACACTGAATATGATACATTGATACACCTGCCGAACGGGTTATCCACGTCGCCAACTGCCATGCGCGCCGCACAGCGGTGCTTCGCAGAAACTGCCCAAAGTTGATTTGAAAGAAATAATCAATTTAATAATTAGATATTAACGGAATTCCGATTCTAAATAGCAGTCCCAAAATTGTGTCACCCTCTCATTGCGAAAAGATCGAGAAAATCGCCGAAAATACCAGAAAAAATCGCTCTTAAAGCTTAAAAACGAACGTTCCGTACAAACAAACAAACAAACAGACAGACAGACAGACAGACACCACGCGTTGCCATTTATAAGTGGATTATCGCTCTTAAAGCTTAAAAACGAACGTTCCGTACAAACAAACAAACAAACAGACAGACAGACAGACAGACAGACACCACGCGTTGCCAATTATAAGTGGATCCTGAGTAAGCCAATGAGTAAAAGGGGAAGACAAATACGGACATACTGTACGGGTAAAAAGGGCTTACTCTAAGTGGCAAGGATAAGCCACCAGAGATGGATGTGCAAAGCGATTCCGCCCCCGGTGATATTTCGAGAGTGGGTTTTTAGCATTTTGTGCAGTTTCATAACGAAAAAATCCTAAAATGACTGGAACTAATCTGATTTTAGCTGCCTTTTGAGCCTAAATTGGTAGTTTTAGCTATTTTTCGGCTAAAATCCGGATTTTAACTTTTTATGGGAAAATACCTGATACCTAATACCTGATACCTGTATTTTTCTCAATACCTACCTATACCTGATACCTGATTGGGTATTTTTGAAATACCTGTACCTGATACCTGACATTAGGTGCTTTTCCAATACCTGCCCACAATATGCAGCCCTGAAGGCGGGGCCTAGTCAGCCCGGGCCACCTTGGCTAATTTATTCATTCCGCGAGATAGCTCTCCCTGCCTCTGAGGCACTCTACACATTCGCTCTCTGCTATTATACGTACTTGCTGTACTTTGCCGTCCTGTAATGGCCGATAACCAGCCGGTTTTTGTGGCATCTGCCACACCGGAATCGAATCAGCAGGCCATTCTGGCCCTGCAGTCCTCTTTCGACCAACTTCACTCTGCTGTGTTGGCCGCTGTGGCCCCCTCTCAACCATCGTCAGTGGCCCCGGTCTCTGCTGATGACGACGAGCCGCAGGCTAAAAAGCCCAAGCTAGAGTGGGGTGATGTGCTGGCGAAAGTGTGGAACACTTCTCTCACTGATTCCGACCTCAAGTCGCCGGCTAATCGCAAACGCTACCAGGACATCTGGGCCTTTCGTGATTCTGTGGCCGCTCTGGAGGAGGCCTGCATTGCCTCCGAGGCCCCTTCTGACGTCAACGCGCTGGTGCGAAAACTGAAGATTCAAGTGGCCGACTATCTACGCATGATTCTGTTTGCTGATCGTAGCAAGGGTGGATGGATGGCTGTGGACGCCTACCGCGGAACGGAATTGTCCCGTGATCGTGGCGATGAACGCCGAATGCAGCAGGCCGACCGCGATGCGCAGCGGAAATTGGCTGACAATCGCAAGGCAGCTCTCAAGCGCACCGCTCATGGTTCTTCGGTGCCTTCTCTGCTCAACCTCAACCCATCGCGGCCCTTTCTCGGTAGAGGCGGTGGCCAGCCGCAGCGCTTCTCTGGCCGTCAGCAAGGCTATGCCGGGCCCAGCACCTCCCGGCCCTGTTTCGACTGTGGCGGAACGGAACACTGGGCAGGCTCGCCGCAGTGTTCCAACTCACGCTCAAGCGCCCGACCCCCCACCGGCAGCGCCCCTCAGTGAGGCGTCCTCTCGTGTGAAAAGCGTTGTAGCGAGTGAGTTCTTTGCTGTGTATGATGTGCCAAAACCTGAATTCAATCCATCTTTTTGTCTCGTTCCTGTTTTGCATCTTGGCTTTACACTAATTGGCCATCATTTGAATATTTTGGCGTTATGGGCTTTCTAAAAGCACATTTAGATGCTTGGGTTGGCATTGGTACTGATAAGTTCTTACTGAACGTTATTTCTGATGGCTACCATATCCCTTTCAGATCAATCCCGCCAAGTCTTTTCTTTCAGCGCAATAACCGTTCCTTTTTGCAACATTCAGCATGCGCTCGATCGTTTGCTCAGAAATGGTTTTGCGCGGTTTGTTTCCGCACCACCTCCTTATATCAGCCCCTTGCAAGTGGCTATTCAGCCTAAGGGGGAAAATCGGTTAATTCATGATTTGTCCTTTATCGATCGCTTCGTGATTTCTCACAATTTTAAAATGGAACATTTGGGTCTTGCTCTGCAATATTTTGTGCCCAACGGTTTTGGGTTTTCTTTCGATTTGACACAGGGTTACTTGCACGTTGCCAGTCACCCTGATTCTCAACCCTACCTCGGTTTCTCTTTTGATTGAGGTTCTGACACGTTTTATGGTGTTTTTACTTCTCTGCCCTTCGGGCTTTCCTCAGCCCCGTGGCTGTTTACCAAACTGCTTAACGAGAGGTCATTTTTTTACTATTATGCTCCTGTTTCGCCTTCACTCCACTCCTTCTTGCTTTTCTGGCATAGTGTATAGCCCTAGCGCTCTCGGTAACTGAGCCTGAGACTGAGATCATCGTCTTTTCTGATGCCAGTGCGGCTGGCGGTGCCACGAAGGTGCATTTTGCACTCTCTGGTGAAATTAGTCACCTGCATCGATTTGTATCTGAATGTGAGAAAGTATGCGTAGCAAAGCAACAGCGTTGCCCAGCCGATATGGGGCTTTACTGATCTTCCCATCAAACACACTGCCTTTGTCCCATCCGGCCCAGCCGTCAGCGATAAGCCGGTCAAAACTGACAGTGCCCAGGTGCCTGGTACTATGCTTTGTGCCTGCTGCGGCCACCCTTTGCTTTCGTCCCCCAAGGGACCGGCTCCGCCAAAGTCACCTGCCGCTGAGACAGCATTGCTTCTATGCTGCCCGTGCAGTCTGCCCGGATGTGGCTTTGCTAAACTGGACCGCCTCTGAGGCCCCCTCTAGCTCTACATGGCGAGAGCTTCGCGCATTGCAGTTCGGCGACGTTTGCACCTCGATTCCGCAGCAAGTGTGTACTGTGGCTGTCTGACAGCCAAGCTGTGCATAGCATTGTGCGAAAAGGTAGCATGAAACCCGCTCTTAATGTTATGGCTTTCACTGTAGCTGCGCTCTATCACAAGTTTGATATTGACCTCCGTGTTGCCTGGGTTTGATGGTCAGCTAACAACGCTGCGGACTACTGTAGTCGCTGGCTGGACAGCTCTGATTGGTCCGTACATCCCAGTCTCTTTGGTCTTCTTGATGCTAATTGGCGACCGCATGACATCGATCGGTTTGCCAACTCTTCCAATGCTCAGCTTTCTCGATTCAATTCGCGTTTTGCTTGTCCAGACTCTGAAGCGGTTCATGCTTTTACTCAATCTTGGTGCTCTACTCACTGCTGGTTGGTGCCTCCTCCCACTCTGATTTCTCGCACCACACAGAAATCGTTCATGACGAAGCTCATGGCACTCTTATCGTTCCAGATCGGCCTAGCGCTGCCGTTTGGCCTCTTTTGTACCCGGATGGTAAACTCGGCCTGGTTCATTCAGGCTACTCTTACTTTCTCTCCTGGATCCCAGTATATCTGCCCTGGCACTGTTGTCAAATGCCAGTTTGGCTCTCCTTTCTTTCAGCACAGTCTGCTAGCTGTCTCTTTCGATGCCCATTCAGTCTAACTACGAAATATTCCGATCAGTCAATAATCTTTCTCTCTCTTTCTCTCTCGGCGCTTATGCGCAGTAAAGTAAATAAACGTTTTATGTCGGAACGTAGTGTAGATATAATGTAGTTTATTTACGATACGGAGCTTACCAGCCGCTCATTGGCTAATGCAGCCCTGAAGGCGGGGCCTAGTCGGCTTGGCTAATGGCTAATTTATTCATTCCGCGAGATAGCTCTCCCTGCCTCTGAGGCACTCTACACATTCGCTCTCTGCTATTATACGTACTTGCTGTACTTTGCCGTCCCCTCCCGCCCTCCCTTACGATCTGTTTGTGTTTTCAGCTATCTTCTCCGCTGGAGTTTGGTGCCAATCTCCTCCACAAAGCCTTGTTCATTTACACACGGCTCTTCAAGACACTGCTCTTACGGCTCGTGCTCCCAGCACTGTTCAGTCGTATGCCACTGCCTTTCACAAGTTTCAATTGTTTTGTGCCCAGCACAATCTACCTTGTCTTCCCGCTTCATTCTATCATGTGGCTCTTTACTTGCAACAAGTTTTAACCGATCATCGTTCTGCTAGTACAGTACAATAAGCCCTGTATGG
The DNA here is from genome assembly GCA_030248155.1 of Sabatieria punctata. Lineage (NCBI taxonomy): Eukaryota > Metazoa > Nematoda > Chromadorea > Araeolaimida > Comesomatidae > Sabatieria > Sabatieria punctata. The sequence continues at coordinate 41,384 of JASANB010006179.1, forward strand.
TATACAGTGGGCCCATTCTCTTTCTGGCTTGCCAGGCCCTGCCTCCAATCCATTATGTAAGAAAGTTCTTGATGCAGCCGCGCGCCAATTTGGCGCTGCCCCTTCGGCTAAAGCCCCCGCCACTACCGAGGTATTGGTTGCCTTGGACACAGACTGCGCCTCCTCTGATTCTCTGGTTGCTTGGCGCACTTTTACTGTGTCCTTATTCATGTTCTATGGCCTCCTTAGATGGAGTGACGTCTCCAAACTAACGGGACGCGATGTCCAATTACATCCCACTCATCTTCTTCTCACTTTGCGCCACGCCAAAACCGATCAACATATGCACGGCAATGTTGTGCCCTTAGCTTGCCGTTCAGATTCTCTCTGTCCGGTCCGTGCCTTCCGGCGTTACCTCACGCTAGCAAAGCTTACCCTGCCCTTTGAGGCTTGCCTGTTTCGGTCTGTTTCTGGTGCCAACTTGAATTTTCAACCTTAGACCTATTCTAACCACTTATCTCTCGTACGCTCCTCCATATCTCGGCATACTCAACTCTCTCCTGAGTATTTTGGTCTCCATTCTTTCAGGTCGGATTGGCCACCCAGCTTCTCGAACATGGGGCCGACCCCAGTTCCATCCGCAAATTGGGCAGATGGCGTTCCGAGCGCTCCATGGATCGTTATCTTCGCCGTAGTACTGTAAATAAACTCGGCACATCACAGTTTTTCGGTTAACGACTATGTTCTCTTTTCTCTTGTTTCCCTTATGCGCTGTGCGCTAGACTCTGGTTTTGTTTCTGCCCACGTGTTCATAATACGTTATCACTGTTTACCACACATTTCTTCTGATTTCTTTGGTACTCTGTACTCACTGTATGTACTTTATTATGTCACCCTGCTCTTGTGTCAATTCTTCTGAGCTATATCGTGCATGATCAATCTTAAAGCGTGTGCTCTCGGCGCCGTTCGGCTCGCTCGTTGTAAAGCTGCTAGCCTTAGACACTCCAGCAGGAAGGAGAGTCTCAAACAGTTCGTTCTCAGTCATTTCTCTATGAATTTGGCTCAGATTTTCAGGATTAATTAACAATATAACTCTGTACCTATTGCGAAAGTTTGACCCGAAAATTCCAAGTCCTGCTGATCCCATGGCTCGAAAACTGACAACAGTTCACGAATTCTTGTATTGTTTTTGTATTTTCTATTCCGCGCCGCGCGAACGTGCTTTGGCCATCCCTACTACAGGGTGTCTCAAAAAAATGATCACATTTCTTTTTACTGCCATTTCCGCAAATTTTGACCAAATAGGCTGAAATTTGGACCATAGGTGCCAAAATTCGGGGAATTTTATGTGTTAAAATTTGGTGCACTAGGCTTGACTCATTCCCGAGAATTTTAAAAAAAAGTGAAATTTGGTAATTTCAATAGTGAAAGCCAGTCACCGAAAAATGGACACATTTCTTTTGACTGTATCTTTCCTAATTTCTGTCAGAATTGGATGAAATTTGGAGTGTAAACGCAGAAATTCAGGGTAATCCGTGTGTAAAAAGTTGACGCATGAACTCCAACGCTATCGTTAGAGTATAGGCGATAATGTAATGTGACGTTTTTCGGTGACCGGCTTTCACTATTGAAATTACCAAATTTCACTTTTTTCGAAATTTCTCGGGAATGAGTCTAGCCTAGTGCACCAAACTTTAACACATAAAATTCCCCTAATTTTGGCACCTATGGTCCAAATTTCAGCCTATTTGCTCAACATTTTCGGAAATGGCAGTAAAAAGAAATGTGATCATTTTTTTGAGACACCCTGTATTTAGGTCGAAAGCTGAGTAATACATAGAGCAATGTTTCACTTCAACTACTTATACAGGTTCAATCTAACTAAGTAGTAATCGCCACTTATACCCAAACTAGCGTAATTGCAGCTTAGACTAGGCAAGTTTAGTCAATTAACATTGATAATCGGTTCCACTTGTTCGTTTCTATTGACCAGTGCAAAAGTTTTGCCCAAGCAGGTCTTGAAGAATGCTTTTCTGTAGCTCTTGGTCAGTGCCACATGCAACAGAAGTGCCAAGCTCCCATTTGAGAATGCCAACACGCTTTCCAGAGTTTTCAGCAACTCTTTAAACAGGTCCATAGAAGCTCCACTAGTCAGATCCATCGGGTCGTACACAAACTTCCAGTAGAACGCTCTGACCAACTGCAACAAGAGAGAGATTGTGCTGGTGACCAGGTTGATGCCCACCGTGCCCACCAACAATCGTTTGCGTTCTCTCTGTCTCTTCAGTCGGTTCAAGTAATCCTGCTGATCAGTTGAATTGCGTACCAATTTTCTGAATTCCTTTGAGATCACTATGTAGCAGACCAGTTGAACCGAAACCAAGACCAGTGTGAAAGAATTTGTGACTAGTCCCAGAGCTGTGCCCACTTCCAAGCTAATGTCTACACTGATCTTTGCCTTCAGGTGTGTCTTGAAGCCCCCAACTACCAAATAGGGGAGGTACAAGATCAGACTGCTAAATGCAATGACCACTGTGGTCTTGACTGCGCGACACTTATGCTTATAAGCCATGTAGTTGACAGGATTTCTCACAGCCACCAGTCTATCTGCTATGAGGGCAGTGAGGAAGCATTGATTGAGCAACCAAATCCATTGCACTGTGCAGTCGATCAGACTTTCTGTGTTCACCAGTCTCACGTCTCCACTGATGCACGGATAGAACCACATCATCGAGTTAAAGCTTATCTCCAATTCAAGCAGACAGCTGGTCAGCCAGGCCACTGTATCGGTGACAACTTCGGCCAAATGGAAATATATAGATGCTCCAGGAGAATCCTTTAGCAGTTGCAGCAATATGGACAAGTTGATCCAGTTTAGGACAAATGATGTAGGCATGCCTACAGAGTGAAAGTAGAACCGAAATCGTTTGAACAGATTTTTCTTCCAACAGTGCTCTTGACTGGCTATGCACATAAAACTCACTTTATGCTCATACTTCAGTCTCATCGGTCGCGAGATAAAAGCGTTCCACAGATAAATAGGTAAATTGGACGTAACGCATGAGTTTGCACGACATCGGTATAGACGATCCTCTGTTAGATGGGCTTCAAATAGACCCCATGGTGCCTGTCTCTCGAGTGCCAGTTGAAAGGTTCTAGTGGCTGCAGAGATTTCATTGAAGCCGGGACAGTTTTCCGGAATCAGTGAGTGATTGGTATGACTGTGGAGCAGTTCTAAGACACAAATCGACCGGTTGCAGTAACACAGCTGACTCAGTTCTGCCTGTGCAAGGCAACTGGTTGACCTCGAGCCATCCTCCTCTTCTCCATAGTTATAGTCGTAGTCATCCTCATAACCATAAATAGTGCTGAGACTTATATTCCTAAAGCTCACTGTTATACAGTGCAACGTGTCACGCGTAGCTGCTAGTACAGGGTCCGCCAAAAAAAACAACCCAGCAGATTTTTCACTGTAGCAACCGCAAATCTCAACCGATTTCAATGAATCCTTTTTTAGATGAAAGATAAAGAAATTCTAAAAAGATTGCTGAAATTTTCGTTAATGTACTGTGCTTAGTTCCTGAGGTATTCGTTCTCAAAATCAAAACAGTGATTTTGAACAGTGAACAAGAGCGATTTTCCAGTATACTTTATAATAAAACGGATTCCTGCCACTGCTAAATGCTATTGGAGGCTTTACTGGTGACACACAAACTCGGTTTACTTCAACAGTGAAGTGTTATTAGCCTCCAGCAGTAGGAATCTGCTTTATTATGAAGTGCAACGGAATCGCTCTTGTTCTTTGGCCAAAATCTGTTTCGAATTTGAGGCAAATATCTCAAGAACTAAGCAGTGAATCTCAATAAAAATTGCACCATTCCTTGAAGAATTTATCAATCTTTCTTTCGAAAGAGGATTCATTCAAATCGGTTGAGATTCATGGTTGCATTGCAAAAGTAAAAAATCTCCCGGGTTGTTCTTTATCACTCTTGTTCATTGCCAAAATCTCTGTTTTGACTTTGAGGATAAATATCTCAGGAATTAAGCAGGCTATCTTAATAAGCGTTACATCAGTCTTTCAATAATTTATTTGTCTTTCATTTAAAAAAGGATTTATTCAAATCGGTTGAGATTTGCGGTTGTTACAGCAAAAAATCTGCTGGGTTTGTTTTCTTTTGGCGGACCCTGTATAATTTTTATAAATTTATTGAAGCAAAGTGTGTACCTTAATAACAACTTTAGAGTAGCAACAAAAATTTATTGTACCTGTAATCTGAAAGAGCTCCTCTCGCGAACAAGCACAGAGCAGCAGCAATCAAAGATGGTACCATTGTATGCAACAAAGAGTAAGGGTGCCCTGAGTCCAAGCAATGAGATGCGTAGACTGTATGCGACCAAACAAATCACGCACTCTGCAGTCACGCAATCAGAGACACCTAAAGCTTCACCACGCTCTCAACCGTTTTATAGCACCTGCTCTAGCACCAGTACCTCATTTATTCACTGTAAGGAAAGATCTTGTCCCATCGATTTCTTCGGCCCTCGCTCAAACGTTTCAGTTTCTGCCAGTTCAGTTTGTGCAAGGGCAGCGTTAAAAGATGAAAAAAAAAATAAATTTCTAAGTTGAGCGCAAACAATTATAGCTGTGGCTTAAGGTAGGTTGAAAGCTGGGCAGTAAAGTTGTGTTTCACTACAAATCTTTATACCGGTTCAGTTCCTGTCAAACAATTTTTTTGACATATACAAATTGCCATATTATTTCATACATATGATTATTATTCGGAGTCACGTAGTGGTTCCAACGCCGCCGACCAAACGGAATGAAGATGTTTAGTCTGCCAAAGCCTCTCTGCACAACAGCCTCCAGTCACATCGTTGGCTAACCGGCCGTCATCACAAACGTTGTGCCAGAGGCCGATGCTGTATGTTTTGGCTAACTGGGCGGGAGCTCTTGCTTTAACAAAAGACAAATAAAAACACATACACAATGAAAAATGTAACCGGTATTCTTGTGCATTGTGTACTACTTGACTTAGTTCAGCTGCGAAACCTACTCAAAATTCCAAACAACATTGCAGCAAATGTGACGAGCGATGAAAAGAATAAAAAACGTAACCGGTATTCTTGTGCATTGTGTACTACTTGACTTAGTTCAGCAGCGAAACCTACTCAAAATTCCGAAACAACATTGCAGCAAATGTGACAAGCGATGAAAACAATGAAAAATGTAACCGGTATTCTTGTGCATTGTGTACTACTTGACTTAAAGTCTGTTCAAAAATCTTTGGCGCTGGGTACATCTGGCAGTGTCCCGAATTTATGCGTGGTGTGAACCCTGTACATGTATATATGGATCTATTCCTCTCATCAACGAGACTACTATACTGTTCTCGAAATTTGCATATTGAACTTTAGTTAGAAGCAGGAGGCCTGACAAAAAACTCGACTTTTTTGGCAAAGCGCCAATTTTTGTGCCGATACCAGATTCGCATTCCCCAACCTTCAGGCATCTCGAAAATACTACCATATATGGGTGCACGATCAACCCTACCAAAGTTACACTCGATTTCCTAACGCTGACAAGCGGTCAAAATTTTGCTCTCCCATAGTTAAGCACAACAATTCATTCAAGATCGAACACATGGGGGTTTTTCTCTTCCCACCAATTTCAGCTTCATGGTTCTATATTATTTCGGACATGCTGAATCCAGCGGTCACATTGGTTTTGCTCTACCACTTTGATTTCTGCTAGAAATTTGACCTCGAAATTAGGGTGTCCACCTGAATTTCAGAAATGCATAGCCCAATCTATCTTGTGTGGCCCTGGTCAAAACCCCATACATGTAGATATGGATCTGTTCCTCTCATCAACGAGATTACTATACTGTTCTCGAAATTTGCATATTGAAATTTAGTTAGAAGCAAGAGATCTGACAAAAAAATCGACTTTTTTGGCAAAGCGCCAATTTTTGTGCCGATACAAGATTCGCATTTCCCAACTTTACATTGATTGAATTATACAGTTGGGGCTGTGAAAAAATAACGTCATCGGTTAGGGGGAGGGGTTTGCCAAATAATGACAACCGATGACAACGGGTGAAGGGAATTCGGCCAGTGATGACGTTACTTTTTTTTCATAGCGGGAATTTCAAGAAATTAGCCTTCAAAAAGGCATTAGAAGGCATTCTGGTCACAATATATCTGGTAGAGCATTACGTGGGCAGCCGGGCAGAGGATCTTAGCAACGTTGTTCCAGACGGAGCCTTCCAAATTGGGTGTTCCGGCCGTGCCGAGCCGAGGGTAAGCCAAACGGTGAGCATAGTGCAGTTGCTTGGCAGCCTAGGAAACAGTTTCTTTCAGGTGATTTTTGGACCAAAAATAGAAAAGGTTCTTCCATACAACTTGTACAGTATATCAGAGTACTTTTAAGGCTAATATTGCAATAGACATAAAATTAAAATAAACTGAATGCTATCACTGCTTTAATAAATTTTTTGAGAATATTTAGGATTTTTTGGATGGTCATGGGTTATATTTCTAAAATCTTGGTTGCACTTTATTTACATACTTAAAACGGTTTTCTTTAATCTGTTTATATTTACTGTAGGTTTGTTGCACCATTAGAAATGTTTCTTTGGAACATACTAGTACCTATTTTTTTTTTAGTTCTTTACTTTTAATAACTAGAAGAATAAAAAATTGTCCCAAGCCTTGCTCATTTGAATGCAGGCAGGCATTCTTTGCAATTGGGGTGGAGGCATACATGTACTAGGGGGGTTTGGGGGGTTACCCCCCTGCTGGAAAGGCCAAACCCCTCACCCCCCCCGAGACAGGTTAAGGGACCCCTCCCCCCGACCAAAAAATACAAGTGGTGGTAGTGGCTCCAGTATTAACAAACTTGGTCAGAAATTACTAATTTTTAGCCTAAAATTCACTTGAAAAGCCTTTGGAAACCGAATTTGGCGTTTCCACTGCTGATATTTACAAAATCGGTGTTTTTGGAAGCTCTTTTTGTCATTTTTTGCTTGTTTTTAGCTTTAAAACGCTATTTGGCAGCTTAAAATAGCGATTTTTAGCGTCCTTACTGAAAAAAACGTGCTAAAAACGCATTTCCAGCCGTTTTGGAGCTTTTTGAAATTTGGGACCCCCACCTGGGCGAAACCCCCCCTCGACCCCCCACCTGAGGAACCCCCCCTACCCCCCTCCCCCCAGGTCGGCCCGGAGCTGTTACATGTATGGGTGGCGGTTAAAAAAGTGACGTTATTTTTTGCTTTGTGATGGGGGGTTGGAAAATGATGACAACTGATCACAAGGGGAAGAGGTCTAAAAATAGCCAAAATCGCTAACGTCATATTTGCACGGCCCATAAAGATAAAAATGTCCCATCGGTTTTTGGCCTTCACTCAAACCAAACGTTTCCTACTCAGTCATTTCTGTATCCATTTGGATCAACTTTTCAGAAAAATTAACAACACAATTAGGTACGTACAGTACATACAAAAGCAAGGCTGGTGCCAAATTTTGGACTCAATGCCTTTTCCTTGACTCATGCTGGCAAAGTGCAGTAATCAATCACCTACCAAACTGAAGTTAGGAGTCCAAAGGCGTTTTCAACACACCGACGAGCCCGTGAGAGGCGGTAGTTAAAGACAGATTTATCCTGATCGAGATCCCTACCGGGAAACGGGCGCATCAGGTTGGTCCGAAGAGGAAAGGCCTCATCTCCCACAATCACAAAGGGGGAGGGGTTGGTGGCTCCAGGCAAGGGCTGATCGGAAGGCAGGAAGTGATGGTGGAACAGAGCAGTGAATAGGTCTGATCGAGCAAATGCAGCTGCATCTCCCGAAGAACCGAACTCTCCCACGCTTGCCCAAAGGAACCGGTAGTGTCCATCAGCTAATGCTAGTAACAGCACACTGAAGTCCTTCTTATAATTGAAGAACTGCGATCCAGACCTTGGTGGCGCCTATAAAACATGTTGATCCGTTCACGAAAAATTGGTTGGCGCAAGGTTTCACAACGCCTGAACATTTGCAACAGCCAGCTGACATGGGCAGCATTTCGGCTCTAATGGCTAGCGGGTGGTAAATTGTCAAATCCCAACAAATGGAATACATGTAACAGGTCATCCGCCGAAGTGGGAGGGGGTTGGGGGGTCTGGCGTCGGCCGGGGTGTCTGAGCCCAAATTTTGGGAGGGGTTCGCACTAAAAATGGTCAAAAATCGCTGCTTTACAGGCGTTTTGGCAATTTGTGTGTCTGAAATTACAAAAAATCGCAAAAATTTGCTCAAAAAATTACTTGTCAGAAAATCGGATGGGGGACAAAAATCGTTGGGGGCCCTATCCGGGGTGGTCTCGCCTAAGTCGGGTGGGGGCAGACCCCCTGATCCCCCTGTTACATGTACGTGAGGGGGGCCGAGGGGAGTTTAGGGGATGGTAAGCCAAAAAGTCCGATTTTTTATGAAAATCGACGTTGTTTTGCATATTTTTTGCTAAAATACTAGGTTAAAATAAGTATTCTGAGCCTAATCTAGGCATATATTTATCATAATTTTATATACAAAATTCTGCCGTTCATGGTATCGACACCATATAAGGTGCCGGTACCATATATGGTACCGGTACCTTAGGTAGTGGTACCATATGGTATC